>JAJIRX010000336.1:0-65201 GCA_023853785.1 Psilocybe azurescens | reverse complement strand
CAATGCCAAGAGGAAATCCATCAAGGCTGGATTCTAGGCACACACAAGGCTATGATTGCAACATCTGCTTTCAGTGCTGGCAATGACTATCCTAGTGTCTGACTTCTCATTCATGCTGGAACACCAAAGTTTATGATGAACTACATCCAAGAGATTTCAAGAAATGGAAGAGATGGAAAACCATCATTTGCCTAAACAAATTTTCAAGTCGAATATATCAAATGAGATATTATTCTGTCACTATCTATCTAGGTTTTGGAGTCATAGAGTGCCCACAAGAAGTATAATATTTGCTTTACAACTCTCAAGTTGAGCTTGAGTCAGTGTGCCGCACTTTGCCAATTTAGGCAATAACAAGTATATGAATACAATGTAATAATTTTCTATTAGCTCTGATCTACACACTACAAAAAATCTTCAGAAATATGCTGCCACAGGTTGTATGGTCTCAGAATAATTCTAATTTCAGAAGATTTGAAGAGAAAATTTAAGTGCAATCAAAGGTTTGACCATGTATTTGGTATTGTACAGTATTAATTAAGATTAGATTGACACCTTGCCATTAAAAAGAGTGGTGGTCAATGTCAGAGAAAAACGGGACTGCCGAGATTATAAAAGAGCTGTTTATGATAAAATATATAAGCCCATACATGTGTTTTTCCAAGTGGGGCGGAAAACGGGAGCCAAGGGATGATACTGTATGTCGCTCTCCTCAATCTACAACTCAAATCTTCTGTCTATGGAAAGATTGCATATATTTTTGAATCAATGGTAATTGAAAATTATACAAAAGCGGAGGCCATTCAGTGCTTAAATGAATGATGGCGGACGCCATACAGCTAGCAAATCAGATAGATTCTATACCTATTTTAATACCTATCTGCCACATTGTTACATGAACATTTATTCTAGAGAGATTGGAGCTGCATACGAAATATGTATTGATTGTATTTAAAAATTCTGCAGAAGCGGGGCCATACTGCACTTCAATGACTGATAGCGGAGGCCATACAGCTAGGGTAACAGATAAATTCAATGCCTTTATCACTACCTATTTACTGAATTTTTGAATGCACATTTATTCTTGACAGATTGGAGCTGCATATAAAATATGTGTTGAATGTATTTAAAAATTCTGCAGAAGGGGAAGCCATACTGTTCTTCAATGGCTGATAGCAGAGGCCATACAGCTAGCGAAACAGATGAATTCCATACCTATTTTACTACTTATTTACCGCATTTTTGAATGAACATTTATTCTTGACAGATTGGAGCTCCATACGAAATATGTATTGAATGTATTCAAAAATTCTGCAGAAGCGGAGGCCATACTTTTCTTCAATGGCTGGTGGCGGAGGCCGTACAGCTAGTGAAACAGATGAATTCCATACCTATTTTACTACTTATTTACCGCATTTTTGAATGAACATTTATTCTTGACAGATTGGAGCTGCATACAAAATATGTATTGAATGTATTTAAAAATTCTGCAGAAGCGGAGGCCATACTGTTCTTCAATGCTTAATTGCGGAGTCCATGATGCCAGGAAACTGGATAAATTGCAGTGGACCTCTGGCTCTATTTCTTCCCCAATTGTCCCTACAATTGAATCTAGATTAGTAAACCAACCATGGTAAAAGTATTAAAATAGGGATGAAAATATCCCATGGAATGGTCATTAGAATGGCGGTAGCCAGTGCCAAATTTGCTGCAAACCGGCTGCCAAAATCAAAAATTTCCCACAGGGCCAGTGTTTGGTGTATCAGGGATGAGCCCACTTGACACCGTACCTCACATGAGAATTTTAGGCCCTCACTTGACACTGTGACAAGCACAAGATAATTGGCTTTTCAGTGAGTCTCTTTCAGGCCGTGTGACATATTAGATCATAAATAATTCAAATTCCGTGTAGTGCATCATTTGATCACTGTCCCATGTGTAAAATTTCCAGCATCCAATTATGCACATGTGCTATGAAATATTCAGAGAAAATAAGAAAAATTATAAAATATGCAGTGTCACCTTGCAGTTAAGCAATGGAAACAGCAGAATTATTAAAACCTGTCTGAGCACTAAACAGTTAGGCTAACCATTGTAACAACAAATTACCACATGGGACAGTGATCTAATTACATACCATATGGAATTTGAATTAATTATGATGTGATGTGTCACATGGCCCAAAAGAGACTTGGCAAAAGGCAATTATGTAGTGCTCATTACAGTGTTGAGCAAGGGCCCAACAATGTTGCGTGAGGTACAGTGTCAAGTGGACACCATCCCTGGTACACTGCACCCTGGCACACCCTTACCCTGCAGGGGCAATTTTTAATTTCAGCAGCTGATTTTTGGCAAATCTGGCATCAGCTCCCACAATTCTAATGCACTTTCTGTTGGGTATTTTCATCCTATTCTGGACACTTTTGCCATCCTGGTATACCAATTTAGAATAAATTTATGCAGTTTCTAGTATAGCCTCAGCCACGAAGTGTTTAAAGTGAAGTACGGCTTTTGCATATCTTAAAATGCTCCACACATCCAATACATATTTGTTATCCAGCTCACTTGGCAAATCAATTGAAATTTGAATGTGATTGGATGGAATCAGGGCTGCATTGACTTGGTGGCCAGGCCCCCATCTGGAGCACCATGGGTGCCATGGTATTACATATTTGAGCAGCTACCACCCCGCCTTCTATTTACTGCCTTGCCCTAGAGCGGCTCCATAATCTGTATATATAATGGAACCATTCTGGTCTCCAAAAATTAAGATTGCCAACTGGGGGAGCTTCTTGGATTGATCATTAGTCACCACCACTGGAACTGCAAATTGGCAACCAGTTTTGAGGTCTTTACATGGCCCCCATTTTTTGGTCAGACTCCGGTCAGACTCCGTTGGATCTTCTATATTCAGAATGACAATTTTTCTGGTCTAGGACTGCTGAAATTTTCCGGTGAGATTCCGGTGAGATTCCGGTGAAAGTCCCGACCGGACTACAAGTCCAACGGACTGTCCACTGGAAATGACCGGACAGGACCAACGGAAGTCCAATGGAAGTCCATTGGAATCCCACTGGACATGACCATTGGAATTCCAGTGGACAAGTCCAACGGATGTCCTTTTATTATAATTTATACTAGTATAGAAAAAAAAGACATAAACGAGAATTGAACTCAGGCATTGGAGAATGCCAAACGCAAGTGGGATAAACCAACTGAGCCACAAAGGCTTATAGAAAATAATAAAATTAGTTAAATACATAGTGATGCGGCCGAAATTCTCGGCACTGCTTGGCATGGGACAAACAACAATGTGCGCGTGACATGTTGATGCCACGTTGGTCCGTTGTTGATTCCGGCCCCACTTTTTCTTCCACCACCACTACCACCTCATTGGTCGGAGCCAGGCGAAAGCCAACCCGATGCGACGGAGGACAACGACAACGATAAAGACCAGGACAGACGCAGCGAGGACCAGGACCAGGACGTGGACGACTGCAACTGCAACCACGAGGACCAGGGCGAGGCAGGCCGCGACGAGCATGTGGACAAGCCCAACCAGGGCGAGCACATGGACAGCGAGAGCGACAACGTCGTGCACGCAGACGGCCAGGGCGACAACGTCGAGCACGGCCAGAGCAACAACAAGCACGGCCAGGGCAACAATGTGGACGGCCAGGACAACAACAAGCACGGGCGGGAGTGAGGACAGTGGGGTGAGCACAAGCATGAGCACAGCGGGGACAAGCACAGTGGGGACAAGCACAGCGGGGACAAGCACAGCGGGGGGCGCAGTACAAGCACAAGCACAAGCACAAGCACAGCGGGGATGACGACAGTGGGGACGAGCACAGCAGGGTGACAACACCCACAGCAGGGGTGACAACACACACAGCGGGGTGACAACACACACAGTGGGGTGAAGACACGGATTGCGGGGGGCAACAACGCCGGACAGCAAGGGCAACAACACGGACAGCAGGGGCAACAACGTGGATGGCCAGCAGTGGCGAAAGCACAAGCACGGACAGGGGGGGGCGAGCATGAGCACGGACAGGGGGACAAGCACGAGCATGGCGGGGGCAACGACACGGACGACGAGGGCAACAACGACAACAGGTAGGACAGACGGACGCCGCAGACATGTAGAAAGGCCACAACAATGGCACAACAACAACAACAACAACGCATACAGTGCAGCTACGACCGACACGTCTATCCTCTCCCTATTTTGATTCTTTTTTTGTTTTTTTTCTTTTTCTGTCTCGCTTTCTTATTTTTATTATTATCTTTAATGATAATGTACCTTGCTTGTAGATAAAATTGTAGATAATAATGTAGTACATAGTTTTAAATATATTATATTATACTATTATATGAATCTACTTTAAGTAATACATTCCAGTTGGAATCCAACTGAATTCCATTCCATGTGAAATTAAAGTTGGACTTAGTGAAATTCACAAAGTCAGAGAATAATGTAGTATATAGTTTTCAATATATTATATTACATTGTTACATGAATTAAAGATAAGATTGAAGTATTATCCTAGTGACCTAGCTTCCTTAATATGGCTCCCAAAGCTTCCAAGAACACTGTGATTGTCCCTAACTCCCCTCCCAAGTCTGCAATTAAACCAGTGATAGTCCACTGGACATCCACTGGACATCCACTGGACTCCACTGGACAGAGCACTCTTGGATCTGGTCTAATTAAGTGCTGAGAGTCCGGTGGAAGTCCACTGGAAGTCCAACAGAAGTCCAATGGACTGGACAGTCCGGCCAGTCCACCTGTTTTCTGTCTTGAAGTGACTTGACCGGACTTTGACCGGAATTTGGCTGGACTCTGACTGGACTGGTAGCGGAATTTTGTCAAGTCCAACAGATTCCGTTGGACGTCCAATGGACTGTCCATTGGAATTGGCTGGGTCCAGTGAAAGTCTGTTGGAGTCCAACGGAATATGGGGGCACTGTAAAGTACACCCAGTTTTATGCTCAGCAGATGCCAGAAGACAGTCATAAATTGAATATCAGCAGCCAGTGCAGGTATGGTGATGGATGACCCAGAAATTTGTGTGGTGGGCTCCATAAGGTTTTTAAATTATTTTCCACCAGTGCATGTACTCTTCACTTTCATTGTTTACAATCTTGTCTCTGTACTTCAACTTGATGGCCATTTTCATAGTTGTCTCATCGAATATGTCTTTGTATTTGAATAGATTTGCAAAAACATTAGGGTTTGGTGGTGGGGTGTCCAACAACTCCTCGTTGGACTCCAGTTCAATTAGAAATTTCTTTTTCTCTTCAACCTTATCTGACTTCTTCTTAATTCTTGTTGCTGCAGCTGAAGGTTTAGAATTCTCTGGTGTCTGTCAAACTTCAGTTCCAAGAGCCCTTTCCCAAGCTTGCTTGTATTCCAAGAAAGCCTCAACACGGTGAAAGGGTGTAAACTATTCTGAGCTTAAAATTCATAGTGAGACCCAGAGGCCCTTATTTTTGTGATCATTATCTGCAATAAGCTAGTATATTATACTAGTGAAGAGTAGGAGATACATCGGATTATTAGGCTTTGATGCTTCACTTCCTAGTGGACCAATGAGCATATTAAAATACAAACTAACTAAGGGGTAGTGTGGCCTATTAATCAGTGCTACAAATCAAAGACTACATTTAGTTTTCTACACAGATATCAAAGCAGCCCTGACTGAGTGCCCGAGGTGATCACCTGCACCATTGACTATGCTATTAGTCCCATGCAAGGAAGAACTTCTAAGAAGTGACCTTGGCTCTTACAAGGGGTAACACCCATCAGTCCTTTACCAAGTGATCACTCAGTGGTGGAAATCTTATTAATTAGCAAAAGTGATCCCAGTGCCCAGACCTTACAAAAGCTGTTCACTAAATTAAGCAATCACCCACTCAGGGATCAGACATCACTGCACCACACAGGAGATTGCCCTATGGGCCGAATGTATTGGCAATTGAAACTTTGCATACAACTCAGCATACAGTATGGGGGTCTACTATATAGATCTGACCATAATACTTGTAATTTGCAATGCAGCCAATGTGAGTGAGGGATTGCCTAGTCAGTAATCACCACATGATACTAGAGGTACCTTGCCTCATGATAAGGACACCTGCTGTTCCAGGAAGTCCTAAACCAATAGTAACTGTGCTTGGAAATCTTGGTAGGGTTTCCTATATAGGAAATATACCCCTAAGCGATCTAGTTCCAACATGCCTTTGCCACAAGACATCTGATAAAATAAGTCAGGTGATCACTACCCAAGGAGGTACTACTGCATGGACAACAATATTATATTCAAATAAACACCGTAGCCCAGGCAAAATAGTACTTTTCACTATTATAATTGGTGCAGCAAAGGCTAGGCAGCACACACCCCATTTCCTTCCTTTTCTCTTAGTCTCTTTCAATTATCACAAGCCAAAGTATCTATTTAGTCTATATAAACAGTCCTGTATCTTAGAATTGGAACCAAGTAATCTACACCCCATATTTGATATCAGAATTTACTCTGAATAAGAATTCCAGTGTTAATACTTTGCAGACTAGTGATTTGTGTGATAAGAGATCAAACACTACAGTTCACCTTAAGCAATTAGGTGCTACCTGGTTTTGTGAAACAATAACCATTGTTATATCCAATGTCAGGTCTATTAGACTTGATAAGCAGGCTTTTATAAGTCATCCATGGACTGCTCTGGGGATTGTTAAGTACAGGTTGGAACCCTATATGGCTAGTGATCGCTCATAGTAACTAGAGACAACTGTCAGAGAAATTTGGCTGTTCAGGATGTTACCTATAGTAAGACTGCCCTGGGGATTGTTAAGTACAGGTTGGAACCCTATAAGACTAGCAATTGCTTATAGTAACTAGGGACAACTGTAAGAGAAATATGGCTGTTCAGGACATTGCCTATAGTAAACTAAGGACTGTGGACTAGTGTGCCCCATTGCTTATAGGAACTAAGGATCTACTACATGTCAATATAGGTGATCACTTATAGTGTTTGATAGTTTGAGTTTGGGTTTTATAAAGAGATCTGTTAAGTGTCCTGTGTACACTCTCCCCAAAAGTGATCCTCTTGATATTGGTGATCACCCTCACTAAGAGAGATCACCCTTGATATTTCAGTGACCCATGTGTACTTGCCTTTCTAAAAAGATTCTGTAGCTATTAGTGATCACTCTTGAGCAATCACCTCAGTCTGTACTCTGCTAAACTAGTTATTGTAATAAGCCTTAAAGCTTACCCTCTCAGATCAAACTGATCAATATATATATTTGATTGGGTGTTGTGTATTTGGCAATTGCAAAGACATCCTGCACTAAACATCTCAGTGTCTCAGTCATTGACCACCATCATACTCTTAAGTCAGCAAGCTCATTTTTAGTGTAGGCCAACCACATAGAGCAGCTACATTGTAGCGAGTGACTAGTGCCATAGAATGTACACAATGTATATGTGTGACTTGGTGCCATAGAATTCTATAGAACACACCTATAAGAAGTCAGATGATATAACATACAATGTAGTGACTCACTTGGTGCCATAGAATGCTATGCAGGAGGGAAATTTAACCTGATATCGGCTGTGGTCACCAATATTGTGAACACAGCCCTGAATATATTGGTTACAGCCACCAACAGCATGGATGCAGCCCCATACCCTTTGGTGATATGTTAGATAGAACTATGTTTTGTATTGCATTATGATAGTGAATCAAGTTGGCAAATACAGTACCTGAATATGAAGGTGCACATGTTGCGCGCAATTCACTGGCTCAGTCCCAAGAGTTCTCAGTTCAACTCGGATCAAATGCTAACAAAAACACATGAATTTGGCTACAAACTATATAAACTAATGCTTAACGGATCAGCTGGGACCAGGACACTGTCACCAAGAATGATAAGTTCCAAACCTGCACTATTGCATGACTGAAGAACTAGTAAGTAAAAGACTGTAATGATCTACAAGTGGTGAAAAGAGCAGTGGGAGGTCTGAAAAGCTGCATCATTGGAGTGGAAGAGCGCAGCCGACATGACCAAGCTGTAAGCTACATTGGCCCCAACATGTGTGACCAAATTCCAGTAATAATAGCCCTGAATATGGCAGCTGAATGCTCAACTACAGCCATCTGCAGCCCCGATATACATGGATGACAGCCAAGCTCAGGGTAATCTCAGCCCCAAGACAACTGGCTGATGTGGCCAATCTTTGGATATCTTCAGCCACAACATGTGCAACTGACAAACAAAATTTAAATAAAATCCAGTTCAGGCAGTATGTGCAACCAAATTGAAATAGAGGTGGCCCCAAATGAGTGGTTCATACAACCTGAATTGAGGGAAGGATAGCCATAATATATGTAGGTTACTGACATAACATCGGAACAATGGCAGCCCCAAAATGCTTGGCCACCCAGCTGACAGGCTCATTTGGCAATTCGCAAAAGAAAAATAGCAATTACTCCACCATATTGCTTTGTCTAGTTGTAGCCCTGCCTGGCAGTGTGTAATTTGAAATTCTTTTGTGTAATTGGTACCAGGAATTTAGATACATATATTTCCTCGCCATTGGGCCCAATTATCTGTCTGAAACTGTCTGGAATGCTAATTGAATGTGGTGTCTGAGTGGAATCACCATCAGTGGGTGGTAGAGAGTCCATGTGTGGTGATTGACTTTGTGGCTGGGGCTGAGGAATGGGTCTTGGAATGGTATAGATTTTGGGATCAGGTGATGCCAGCTCTGCAACATTGGACATGCCAGATGTATCCTGTCATAGATCATTCATGTTTTGTTGATGCTGTTGGTAATGTCAATACGATATGTTTCAAAAGATTGAAATAGATAAGGTTGCAATCAAACTTAATCTTTATTTGTGACTATTTATATCACATGATGGTTGATTTTGCCAGCACTGCAAAATTGGGAATCTTTTGTTATCATCTACAACTTCATCTGCTGAATGGCCCCTGAACAGCCATATCCACAAGAACAGTTTCTTATCAAAATTTAAATACCATGTCTATCTAAATGATTATACCTTCTGCAGCCGAACTTTTGGAAACACTTCATAATGTTGATAACCATATCTGGAGTGCACTGACTGATGGCGATATATCAAAGGAAATAAAGGAACTTAAGGCGCAGTTGGTGAGTAACAAAATGTTAAAAAATCTAGACCTAAGTAGACACAATAGTATCTCAGTCAGAAAAGAATAAAGTGACTCGGATTCATATGTACCTAAGTAGATACAATAGTATCTACAAATCTATCAGAATATTGATATACATTACATATTAATAGAAAAACATACCTCAGTCAGAAAAAATAAAGTGACTGAGGTATATCTAAGTACTGGTGTTATGGACACTTTATTTTCTTTTGCTTTTCCTTTTTCTTTTCCTTTTCGTATATAAAACCTTCTTGTCACATGATGGACAACATCATGTGATTGTTACGACAAGTCTTTTCTTTTCTCTTCTTTTCCCTTTTCTTTGTCATCCGTCACATCATTGATACATCATTGTATGTTCTGATGAACTTTGCTTTCCATCATATCTACGAAACTCCATCATATCTTTGATGGACTTTCACTTCTATCTTTTATGATACATCTTTCAATGAACACTTGATCTGTTTCCTCTATTCTTATATACATCTGCTGATGAACATTCAAACTCGTTTCAACTTGCTGTGCGGTTCATAGTATTTATACCAGGAAGGATCCACTGTATTCTTTAGCTAGTTCTTGAGAATCTAACCTCCTCTTACTTGACACCGCTTGGAACTTGCTGTTCTTGACTACTTGACTGTCGGCTTTATCCACGCACGTGAATATAAGCTTGAAGTCGTAACAAAAGAACTAGCTCATCTACGAATCTCGCCCCGCTCCCCAGCAGACGAGACCTCTGAAACCAAACAAAACACGGCACCACCGAAAAGCGGAATTCCCGCTACCGACAGCTCAGAAGAAGGAACCCTGACACGAAATTGGCAGACACTGAACCCGTCCAGACAAAGCTCTGAAGATATCAACCTAGGCAACGAAGACCTATCGAACTCGCTATACGGCTTATTATCAACCCTGGCGATAGACCAAGAAGAACAACAAGACACAGACATGGTCGAAACAAACGGAAAGAAAGAAATCTCAATCAACAAACCCGTTGTATTCGATGGAGACCAAACAAAGTCCAAGTCTTTTATACAAGACTGCTATCTTTACATGGACATAAACGAAGACATCTATAACACCGACAAGAAGAAAATCGCCTTCATCTTATCATTCTGCATGGAAGGAGGAGCAAAACTATGGAAAGAACAGTACTTAACCTCAAAGACGAGAGGAATCAGTCCCAATCAAACCATCGAATGGGACACCTTCAGCACATTCCTCGAAAAATTCCATGACGCATTCACCCCGGTGGACGAAACCAGATCAGCCATGAACGACATAAAACGACTTAGGCAAAAACCCAACGAAAGAGTGGAAGACATCATCAACAAGTTCAAATTGTTGGTAGGACAAGCCAATCTAGGAACAGAAACGGAATCAGACCATGCCCACCTCATTGGATTATTCCAAAAATGCATCACACCTCAGCTTGCCGACAGGATCCTGTACTCTGAAGACCTTCCAAGGACAATCCAAGGCTGGTACAAAAAGCAACAACATTTGACACCAACTATAGACTGGCCAAGGTCTTTAGAGAAGAACCAGAAGAACGTAGGAGGGTGCCACGATGGAACAACTTCCCAAGAAACAACAGGAACTACGACCCAAACAGGATGGACGTAAGCACCATGACAGCCAAAGAACGAGCCGAATTAATCAGGAAAGGCGCCTGTTTCAGGTGCAAACAACAAGGACATCTATCCAGAGATTGCCCACAGAAAGGACCAACAAACCAGAACAGAACCCAAGGACAACCCAGCAAGAAGTGGACCCCAAAGGAACTCCATGCCCATATCAGGAGCCTGAACAAGGACAAAAAGACGAACTCGCAGACCTCATGGTTAAAACAGGATTTGAAGAGAAAGAAGAAAAGGATTTTTAAAGTGGAGAAACAGGACGACGTCTGTCTCTCCTTATCTGAAGATACAATCTGTACTTACGGCAACAATTGAGAATAAAACTATGCTTTTACCAGTTTCATTCCCCACCAAGAAACAGAATGGCTCACAAATCGTCAAAACCTCTGGGCGCTCTTAGACTCAGGAGCAGGAGGGAAATTCATTGACCAGAACTATGCACAAAAACTTGGACTCAGAACCCAACCCTTGGAAAAACCAATCCAGGTTTATAATGTAGATGGAACCCCAAACAAGAAAGGAACCATCTCGTCATTTGTAGACCTGGACCTAAAGGTTGGAAACCGGAACCATCGGGAACAATTACTGGTCTCTGGGCTAGGAAAACAGAAAATTATTTTAGGATTCCCTTGGCTACAGGAAAAGAATCCAGGAATCAACTGGCGGAACGGACAGATAACTTGGAAACCACGTCAAGGGCCTACGATAAATCAAACCACCATTGAAGAAGAAACGGACGAACGAACACCAACAATCGAGACTACCCACCCATTGGAGGGAATTTGAATTGTTAGTCATCCAATATATCGGGATGCAAACGAAGACGAAATAAAAGAAACTTGGCTTAACACCAAAATCACAACCTCACAGACGCTGGCCCAACAATATGAACCAGAGAAACCGACAAGACCTCTCCAAGAAATCGTTCCCCCAGAATATCAATCATATATGGACCTTTTCGATAAACAAGCGGCAGACCGATTCCCAGAACCAAGACCATGGGACCATAAAATTGAGTTAAAAGAAGGATTCATACCAAAGAAATTCAAGGCATACAATATCACACCAGCAGAACAAACAGAACTGGACACCTGGACAAACGAACAATTGGACAAAGGATACATTCGACCCTCGGAATCACCTATGGCATCTCCCTTCTTCTTTGTATCAAAGAAAGATGGAAAGCTTAGACCTTGTCAAGACTACAGGTATCTGAACGACTGGACAATCAAGAACGCTTACCCACTACCACGGATTATGGAACTTATGGACAAATTGAAAGGCGCAAAATTCTTCACCAAACTAGATATCCGATGGGGCTACAACAACATCAGGATAAAAGACGGTGACCAATGGAAAGCAGCATTCAAAACCAACCGAGGACTTTTCGAACCAACTGTAATGTTCTTTGGCATGTGCAATTCCCCAGCAACCTTCCAATCCATGATGGACTCAATCTTCAAAGACATGATATCACAATGCTTCGTAATCATCTATATGGACAACATTCTAATCTTTGCGAAAGATTGAGGGGAATTGGAAAAATACACCAAAATGGTTCTACAACGACTCCGAGAAAACAATCTCTATCTCAAACCGGAAAAATGCTCTTTTGCTCAAGGAAAAGTGGAATATCTCGGAATGATTGTTGAAGCAGGAAAAATCTCTATGGATCCAACAAAACTCAAAGGAATTCAAGACTGGCCAGCACCTACTACTCTCAAACAAGTCCGATCGTTCCTGGGCTTTGGGAACTTCTACCGAAAATTCATCTGGAAATTCTCTGAAGTAGCTCGACCTCTAAATGAACTCCTGAAGAAAGACAAAGGATTTCTATGGAATGACACAACTCAAGCTGCCTTTGATGAACTGAAGAAACGATTCACGGAAGAACCAGTACTCTTGATGCCTGACCCTGCCAAACCATTTCAAATCGAATCTGACGCTTCAAAATATGCCTCTGGAGCAGTCCTTACTCAACTGGACGGAAATGGTGAAAGACACCCATGCGCATTTATATCAAGAACATTCTCTCCAACTGAAAGAAACTACGAAATCTACTACAGGGAATTACTGGGAATAATCAGATCATTACAGGAATGGAGACACTACATCCAAGGATCAGAACACACGACTATGGTATATTCAGATCACAAGAATTTGACATATTTCAGATCAGCCCAAAATCTAAACCGACGACAGGCGCGCTGGTCTCTGTATGTCTCAGAATTCAATCTGAAGTTGGTACATCTACCTGGAAACAAAATGATTCAATCCGATACCCTTTCAAGACGCCCCGATTTCACCCCAGAAGAAGACCATGACAATGAAAACATCACCTTACTTCCAGAAAAGCTTTTCATCGACTTAATTGATGCCGAGTTACAGGAAAGAATTGCCAATGCGAACGAACTGGACCACAACGCAGCAGAAGCAATGAAAACCCTATTAGAAGGAGGACCACCAAATGCACAACACGACCTCAGAGAATGGAAAACAGAGAACGTGAATGGCAAAACTATCTTATACTACCAAGGACGAGCCTACATTCCAAAAGATCAAACCCTACGGAAAGACATAGTCAAATCATATCACGACCCTATCTCAGCCGGACACCCTGGAGAATTAGAAACATTCAATTCAGTAAAACAACACTACTGGTGGCCAGGATTACGATCATTTGTCAAGCAATATGTAAAAGGATGTGCCGCCTGCCAACAGTTCAAAATAAATCGACATCCCTCTAACCCATCATTCATACCGATACCTGGACCAAAGTCAGGCCGACCCTTTGCAGACAGTGCTATGGACTTCCTTACAGACCTTCCACCGATCCTGGACAAGCAAGGAGAAGTTGAATTTGATGTGATTCTAAGCATCACCGATCACGGGAACACAAAAGGACTTATCCTTATTCCATGCCGAATGAAAGGACTGGATGCTGAAAAGACTGGCAAACTCTTACTGGACAATTTCTACAAAAGGTTTGGACTACCAGACAGCCTCACATCAGATTGAGACCCCAGATTTGCTGCTGAATCATTCAAAGAGCTAATGAAACTCCTTGGAGTAAAATCGAAATTTTCAACTGCTTATCACCCTCAAACAGATGGAACAACGGAATGATATAACCAAGAGATCGAAGCCTATCTATCCATATACTGCTCATCTCACCCAGAAGACTGGCACAAACGACTTGGGACCCTCGAATTCACTCACAATAACCGAAGACATGCGGACAGACAGAGAACACCATTTGAATTAATTCTCAGATACTCCCCCATCGCGAATTCCCACCGCATTCGAACACACCAAGTTTCCTTCAGTAGAAGAAAGACTGAAGTATCTTCAAAAGGATCGAGAAGAAGCCCTAGCAGCCCACGAACTAGCCCGGACAAGGATGGCTGAAAGGAAAAACTCAAACTTCACACTGTTCATCCAAGGACAAAGAGTTTGGCTAGAAGCGACAAATTTACAGACAAATTATCACAAGAAAATGGCACCAAAACGAGAAGGACCCTTCAAGATCAAAGAAGTCTTAGGACCCCTAACTTATCGACTGGAACTCCCCAAAGGATGGCTCATTCATGATGTATTCCATGCGACACTTCTTAATCCATACCACGAGACCAAAACACATGGACCCAATTTCATTTGACCGCCACCAGAGATATTAAATGAAGAAGAACATTGGGAAATAGAGACGATTCTCAAACATCGAAAAAGAGGAAGAGGATACCAATACTACATCAAATGGAAGGACTATCCGATCACCGAAGCAACGTGGGAACCGGCTTCGGTCTTTGAAGAAACCGGTAACGAAATCTTACAGACTTACCAAACACGTCACAAGCTGTAAAAAGACCACCATCCTCCCTCACTTGACAATCAATCAACATGCTCTCCTTTCCCTCAATCAAACGCGTCAAGTCCACTCTCTTTCCCCAAAACACTCACGAACCTATTTTCCTCACGACAAAAATACTGAAATCCCAAGAAGATCGACAACAAATGCTTGAAGAACTCGAGATAGCGCTCATAATGTCTCGAGATGCGGAGAAACAAGCACACAATGAACTCAAGGCAAGATGCGCAGCAATGGCGCATGACCAAAATCTAGAGTATCAACTGCGGATTTCCCAGCTCAAGGAAAAATTTAGACCCGGACTGGCAACAAAGGCTATAAGAAAGGTCAAGTCGCTACACTTCTAGGCAACAAACATCGATATCCAACAATGTCTCATTCCACTGCTTGTGCCTCCTCCGTTCCCCAACCTACTACTACGTCGTCTCAACTTTTTAATACTCTCTCCGTCTACGAACTACTTGAAATCTTGAAAAATGCCGAAAACCAATACAACGCCGAAGCCCTTTGCCCCCTTTATCGAACGAGAACTCGAATTCTTCGACTATTTATCTGGCGAAATACGAATCATTGAGGCGGACATTGCAGTCAAACGTGCGCGAGTCCGAGTCCACCACAAAGCTGCCACCGACTCCCTCAAACGTCTTCAACTCAAGGGTTTCGAACGAGCCATCGAACATGTGCTCATCAAACACCGCACGCAGACACCCCCACGGAACGACTCACCGACACTGATCCACCACAACCTTTTGACATCAACAATCAGACTGGCACGCCTTCTCGTCAGCCCGACTCGAGCCCGACGGATGACGTTGGCATCGCAAACAATACTGGAGAACCCTACGGATACTGAAGACCATTCGACTGGGACAGTCGAACCTTAGAAGGGGGGTAATGTTACGGACACTTTATTTTCTTTTTGCTTTTCCTTTCTCTTTTCTTTTCTTTTCCCTTCTCTTTGTCATCCGTCACATCATTGATACATCATTGTATGTTCTGATGAACTTTGCTTTCCATCATATCTATGAAACTCCATCATATCTTTGATGGACTTTCACTTCTATCTTTTGTGATACATCTTTCGATGAACGCTTGATCTGTTTCCTCTATTTTTATATACATCTGCTGATGAACATTCAAACTCGTTTCAACTTGCTGTGCGGTTCATAGTATTTATACCAGGAAGGATCCACTGTATTCTTTAGCTAGTTCTTGAGAATCTAACCTCCTCTTACTTGACACCGCTTGGAACTTGCTGTTCTTGACTACTTGACTGTCGGCTTTATCCACGCACGTGAATATAAGCTTGAAGTCGTAACAAGTCCAATGTGATTCGACGCCCGACTTCTGACAAAGCGCTCGGACTACAAACCCTCACTCAATGGCAAAAACACCCAACTTATGTGTCATTGTTTCTATGAACTGGTTATTACTGTTCATAGTGGCCCGCTAGCCTTTCTGTGTTGACTGGTGATACATTGTTGACTTTGGCCCGCTGGCCTTTATATCCAAGCCTGTTAATCACGGTTTGGTTCAATTTTGGCCAAATGGCCTTTTCATTGTTACCTGAGACATAGACAACTTAGGAGAGCCCCGAGTCCTTGAGTGGTCTTTACCCTCTCTTACATACCTCGTTGCTCTCCTAGGTGTGTTGCATTGCTGGATAGTTTAACTGACCCTCTCTTACATACCTTGTTGCTCTCCTAGAGCGCTGTCGGTATTCTTTCGAAAAAACATCTGAATAAATTCAAATCACTACATTTTCTCTGTTTACAAGTTTATGGAAGAACATGAAGCTCAAGTTCAGCAAGTTTGAAGGAAATCGAGAGAGAGGGGACTAGATCCGTTGATGATGTCAGAGGAACCCGACACCGAGCTACCCCTGAAACGCACAAAGAGTCTGGGTTTGCTGAATCGACTGTCCTCGCAATCGAGTCTGCTATCGAGGATTTCCGATGTGGGACTCTGTCAAAGCAAAGAGCCATATTTAGGATCGTCACAGCTCTCGGAATCAGGTCAGAGGAAGAGGACGAACCCAAGTTGAAAGCACTCGGAGAGTACACGGCAGTCCTCGACGGGTTCCAGACCGAATCTGATAGAGCGATTGGGGCGAGGGGGAACGAGAGTCGAACACCATGCTTGTTACAGCGCATGCAGCTAGTAAGCAACGTCAAGGATCTACACAGCCTGAGGGGACTATTTCCGGAGGAAGGCCTGAGCAAGATGAATCAGTCGACGAGTTCCTTACCCGAATATCAAAGTCCAACGATAATGGATCAGACGACAGCAACGGTTCTGGCGGGTCAGATGAAGACAAGACAGATGATGGATATGAAGGAAGGGACGGTTATCAAGGGCAATCCAACAAGAAACAACGAATATACGAATCGGATATGCCATGGTTCACATCTGAAGCGAAAACACAATCGCTGACGAACCAAAGCGCAGCTGCAACACAACTTGAAACATCCTTGATCTCTTGCAAAAAGACTAGGCTACAGTCAAACGATGGATTAGAGGAGCAATCAGTGCTCCCACCAAATTTCCAAGTTCAGAATGGGACGCACTCATCAAAGGGGACGCTGTCGACCTCGATATGGTCTTCAGTGCTCTCCACTTCCTTAACTACCCTGAAGAAAACATCGGTCATATTGGGCCTACTGAAATCCACTTTGGAAGGCCTAAACCGGCAAAGCGAATCGAGTCAAGTGGGCAGTGGACAGCAGCATGGAATCTCACCGTCAAAGCAACGTCGTTCCTATTCCCACATTGATATGACGAACTCAGATCGTATGGAGAGTACATGGAGCGACTGTTCTCAATTAAATCCGTCTCCATTCATCCAAGGCTGTTCAAGTATGACGATGCTGTCAGACATAAAGTCGGGAGCGGACAAAACCTACTACTTACCGACCGAGACCAATTCCATGATTACTATGAAGCCATCGTGGCGCCCGGATGGAGTGGGATCAGAGGGACAGAGTGGGGGGTCCCGAAAACGTTGCAGGACGCTCAGGACATTCAAGTGGGTGATCCGAAATCTGTCACTGTTTCAATGCAATTGGGGGTGCAAGCTCGGGGAGAAATGCACCTTCAAGCACATCTGCAAGTTATGCAAACAACGTGGACATGGAAAATTGGACTGCAAAATCGTTGAGGGAGTCTGAAATCGTTGGAAAGAGACCTAAATACCTTCGTCATAATGTCTTCCGCTGACGATGGGGCGAAGTTTCAAGATCAACCGCCCGAGTGGACACTGTCAGCATTGCCTCTCCCTCAGCCTCCCCCAGCCAAGATCAACAATCCTATAGTAAACAAAACTATTAGGGAAAATCCAGATCTTTTCGAGGTCCGCACACCTATTAATGTGGATCAATTTGAGCGTCTGCTCGAGCGCCATCCAAATCGTCCATTTGTTGTGTCGGTAGTGGAAAGTTTGCGTAATGGTTTCTGGCCTTGGGCTGATACCCACATTGGCGAATATCCAGATATATGGGATGGTTCACTACCCCTCCTGATGATGACGCAAAACGCAAATTCCTGCGTAACCAGAGAGATGTTGAGATTAGGATGGGTCGCTTTTCCAAAGCCTTTGGTCCGGATCTATTACCAGGAATGTATAGCAGTTCAACGTACCAGATCCCTAAAGCTGGGTCATCTGAATTCCATCTAGTCACCGATCACAGCGCAGGCCCATTTTCCCTCAATTCCATGATTCCTCGAAAATACATTGCCGGATACCCCTTGACAACATGACACATCTGGGGAGATGTTGCGCAATATCAAGAGAAAGTATCCTAATGAAGATATTGTGCTGTGGAAATCGGACATTTCGGAGGCATATCGAAACCTTCTGGTTCACAAACGCCTGAACTTGTCACGTTCAAAGCTAAGAAAAACATTGGATCCCATTTAATTATCCAAATATACTGTATTTTGAGTCATTGAACAGTTGGATTTGCATGAACTGCTACATCGGCATCGGGTATTTGACCAGCCATCTCGGGGCCGAACCCAGTCTGTGGTATGCTAACTGTAGGCTCATGCAGGCAGTCCCACAGCATTTGTAATTAATTCCCACCACTTTAAAATGTATGCAGCTTCCATAGAATTCATTGGCCACGTGTCACACAGATACATTGTGTGTGTTCTACGGCCCATTTCACTCGCTACAATGTAGCTGCCCTATGTGAAGAGGAAGAGCAAGGACTGGCGTGGGGCGGGTCGCATGCGCGTACACAATCCAACAGAAATCGTGTCGTGTTGTAGGGTACGACGGACAGGATCAAAATAAGAAACAAATCATCAAAACGGGAGGCGGGAGATAGGCGTTGAACGCGATCGAGCGATTCAAAATCAAGACGTATGTATGCATAGCAGCTGGATTATTGCTTACAGTGTGTTGGACGCGTACGCGCGATTTCTGACATCCTCCGGCCGTGGCGCTGGTGTCGGAGTCGAAGCTGGTTGTGACGTTCCAGTGGTCCAGGCTGTCTGTGCTCCCAACCACGTTCAATCCGGTGGCACCAGCTCTAGGGGTTGTATCGCTGCCTCTTCTGCCTCTTCGTCCTCCATGGCCTTGACCTCGACCACGGTCATGACTCCGACTGCGGTTGGGTATCGCATCATATCCACCACGGACAATTTCCCGACCTAATCCACCATGCATCCCGCCGTCTCCCTCCCCTTTCAATGTCTGTCGATGCTGATCCTCGAGACCCCGAAGTTGGAGCTGGGTCTTCGGTCTGGGTCTGGCCTGCTACAGCAGGAAGAGTAGGATGGGTGGACAGGCTCGGAATCGTACTCGTACTCATCCTGTTCGAAAGAAAGGAATAGGTGTGTAGATGCATGTTAGCGCAGATGACGATGATGCATGATGTAATGATGTAGGGAAGAACATTTCGGAAGAAAGGGAAACAAGCAAGCAATAGGTTGAGGGGCACGGAACGACAGGAATGATATCAGTTCTCAGTTCTCAACTTCGTCTCTCCTATCCATTATCGTTGGGAGAGTGGAAATGAGATGAATGCGCTATGTAGAATGCCATAAATGCATAACGCATAACGAGCCAGAAGAAAGAAGGAAAATCAGAGCGTCAACGGCATGATGTCTCACTCCGCATTGCATCTCAGCTCCATCAAAGTTCTGCTGGGGAAACAACAGCTGCGGAGTGAATGGGGCTCCAGAATGGATCAATGTTCTCATCTCTTCTTCTTCTCGAGTCATACGTACAGCAAGACACGCACGCACGCTATTTCCACTGCCAGCGATTAAAGCACAAGATGCGAAAGAAGACATACGATGACAGTGCGCACCCACCTAATACCAAATTGTCCCATCTCTAACGTTGCTCGAACAAAGCGAAATCCCGTGTGTGTCCACGGTGCCAAAAGCAGTGTTGCGGTGGATCGAGAGCTACTACTCGAGGCAGAACAGCTCTCTCGGCGGGCATGAAGATATGAATAGATCTGAAGCATACTTATATGTTGTAGAAACGATTCAACGTGGGAGCGCTGCTGGCAGTGACCGACTTTCCTGAAGACACACACCCACACACCCACACACTCATACTCTGTGCGTGCGTGCTGCCTGTTCAACCTGTACCTCCAACTTCAGCTCCAACTTCACCTCACACCTGCATCGTCCCTCGTCGTCAGCGCTATCGTTTCCTCAACCCCCTCGTGCCCATGCCCGTGCTTCGTGCTCGTGCTCGGTGTGTCCGAGCGCGAGTCTGGGATAGCCGCCGCCGCCGTTGTTGCCGAATCCGCCCTTGGACTTGGACTTGCATTCGTTCGGGTTCAATAATATAGACATGGACGCGAGCGTCATCATATTCGCATACCCATCCCCATCCCCATCTTCATCTATAGAACAGGAGTCGCCGTCCACTTGTTCGTCCTCTTGGTCGCGGTCGTCGTGGTAGTTGTTGTTGTTGTAGGTGGAGGCGGACGAGTGATAATAACAATAAGAATGAGAATGGGGGTGCGAGTTAGCGTCGGGGTATGGGTGATATCTGGAAATGGGATTACGAGAACGAGAATGAGAAAGTGAACGTGATCGCCAAGTTGTAGATGATGATGTGGATGCAGTTGGCGTTGGAGTTGTAGGACAGATCGGAAAAGAGTCTATGATGGAGGCATGCAGCGCCTTGCTGCTGTCGCTATTGCCGGCGTGAGAAGAAGAATGAGATTGATTAAAAGGAGATCGCGAAGGCTCATCGTTGCAGTCGGCGTCGGCGCCCCCGCCCCCGCCCTAACCACACCCGTGACCTCTCCCGCGCCAATTGCGACACCCTTGCCCTCGTGTCCGTGTCCGTGTCCATGTCCGTGCTAGCACGCGCGTGCTCCTGCTCCCGCTGCCGCCGCCGACGGTGACATCACAGAGCTCAGGGCAGCCTATGAGGATATGGGCGTATGATGATGGTTTTAATGTTATAGCTGGAGATCTGCATTCCCTCAGCGATGGCGCCCGATGGAGATGGCGCGGGGGGCGAAGGATGGAGGAGGGAGAGAGGGAGCGCGTCTTTGCCTTCGTCTTCCCTACGTCGGAGTTTGCGTTTGCGTCGTCGAGGGCCGTGTCTGCATCAAGGGCCCTACCAGAGCGTGAAGTGAAAGCCCGAGGCGGGTGAAGCAGGGGTAGGAGTAGGGGAGAATAGGGGGTTTGGAGTTACGCTGGAAGGAAAGGGGAGCGTCGAATTGGATGTCAAACTCAAACTCAAAGTGGAGATGGAACCCGAACCCTAATTCGAGGTGGAAGAAGGCAGAGACGCCAGCGTCGCAATGAGAAACAAGCTCTTCGCTCTTCGTCGTTATCATTGTCGTGGGTTTCTGGGGTTTCACCGGGCAGCCTAGTCGAGCTGGCGGAGTGAGGGCCGCGGATAGGGGATGGGAAGAAGGGGAGGGGGAGGACATGGAGGGCGGGAACGGCAGGCGTGAAGAAGAGGAAGAGGAAAACGCGGATGGTGTCGTCTATGGAGGAGACGAGGCCAACGTTGGTGAGGACTACGAATGTGCTGCTGTTGCTGTTGGCAGTGGTATGGGCGGAGCCATTGACATTGCTATTGGCCGTACCTGGAGCTTGCGCAGCGCGGTTTGCGTCCAGCGCACACCGTCGAGATCAGCAAACTCGGCTTTCAGGGTGGCAAACGGCTGCATCAGCAGCAGCCTTTGCTCCTAATAACAACATAAATTTTAATTGCATGAAACTGAGGAAGAAAACAAGAGTGAGACGAACCTCGGTCATATGGGGGCCTCAGCTTCCTCGGCAGCCTGCTCCATCTCAGCCTCCACGAGCCGCTACTTGTGCTGCTCTGCCCAGGACATATGCCTTTTCTCGTAGCAGTCATGTTAGTTCGTTAGAAGTTGTCGTAAGAATCAAAGCGAGCGGGATAAGAGAGAGCAGTGCGGAATAGAATTTAACTTTGTTCCAAGTAAGTAAAAGTAAAAAAAGCACAAGAGAACGCGTGGGGAATGAAATTTCCACAAAAATCGTTACGCGTGACGTGACCATGCATGGCAGTGATGTCATGTCCCTCTTCACGCGTCCGATCGTTTCTTACACAGTGCGTCTCCTCCCACAACAATACTCACAGTCACAATGCGTCTCCTCCCACAATAGAATATCAAAACGAGAACTAACCAATCCATGAAACCAGCTTATGAAATGGGGGGAGGAATGATCACACAACGGGGGACCTATTGCCTCTATTTTGAACGTGTGGCCCTAAGGACGATCAGATCCTTTAACCATTGACAATTGAAAACTGAAAAGAAAGCAAGCAAACTGGAGAACTGAAATTTGGAGCAGGTGCCTGGGTTCGGATATGTTATCAACAAGCGTAAGATGAATCTTAATTCAAGTGTGAAATAAAACGAATTACAAGAAAGCACGAGAACGGAAGAATAGACCACATGCGATGTCATTTCATGTAAAAACCGAAAGCTTCAATCGAGAAGCTTACCTCTGATGCAAACTTTGAGCTAGGACGCGACGAAAGACATCCCATGATATAGAACGAGGCACACGTCGACAGAGGCTTTGAAAGTTCAGGTGAAGGAGCTCTAGTTATCAATAAGGATTGTTAGAAGTAAAAATTGGAAGAGTGAAACAAGAGATCACAAATTTTCAAGCAAACTTTCAATACTTCCGATTATAGACAATTATCGACATGATCATTGGAGGTGTACGAGCGAAGAGAATATGACGGAGATACTTTGATGACCAGGGAGAGAACAATAGACTTTGGTTGTGATGGTATACCTGGTTTGATACATCAGATCCCATTTTCGTCTCCCTTTCATCTGATAATGCGGCGACTTTCTGCGGGACATCAGGTGATTAACGTCGTAGATAACATATCAAAGTCGTACAGACCTCAACTGTTTCCGTAGATCCTGCTTTGACCTCTTCTACAAGAGCATTGAGACTGGATGCCGATTTCATTGCCTTTGCCGGATACAAATTCATATCTTCGAATGACAGGGTAGTTCAGTAACGACTGGGTGCGGATGAGAAAATAAATATGAGAAAACTACATGTAGGATTGGAGACGAAGATGACCTTGAGTTATTGGGCTCACCAGGCGCAGATAATCTTGGGGCGAAGATGGGATAAAAGAAAGAAATAAGGGTAAAAAAAAGACTGAAAGGAAACCTACATGATATACGATAAACTCGGCAGGGATCTTCAGCACTGGGTGGAACAGTTGGTCGAGGGAACTATGGAGTCACAAGTGCCGGGAAATGTATGATCGGTTGGGTGTTCGAATGGTCTGGGAGATCGGACAGCAAGAAGGCAGGTAATTAGTATGTAAAGAAAATGATAAAAAGAGCAAAGATATCAAAAAGGAGGCCCGGAAAGGATAGAAAATAGCAAAATCGGCTGACGAAGGGAACGTGTAGAAGACGAACTTTGCATCCAATGCATACACTGCACTGCTCAGCCACCCACCAAACCACGGACCAGACAGGGACAAGGAACGTGAGAGTACATCGTTAAAAGTAGCTGCACATGGCTCTTAGAGCTTAGAGCCTCATAGGACAGCGGCCATGACCCACTTGTCATTCTCGTCGTCGTAGCGCACCCCATTTATCTCCAGGGTCTCTATCCACTCTTCTTTCGGCCGCATGGACGTCTCCGTTTCCATCTCTCTTTTCACTACCCTCCTCTCCGTCTCCAGAAAAAGAAAACCAGACTTGCAAGGAGCTCATCTATCGGCTTCCTTGAACACCTCGACGATGTCCTTGCCTGTGTAATGGTACTCCAGCTCGGCTGAGAAGAGCGCGGGATTGGTCGAGATAGTCAGGCGGAGGTGCATGCTCGAGCCAAATGGGGCAGATCTAGGAGAGGGTTGTGACGACGCCGCAGAAAGGCAACAGAGTTCATAGGAGAGCGGAGATGAGTCGGGGCCAAGGACACTTCCGGACCCAGCTCGACGACTAAGCCAGCACTGGAGAAGAGGGACAGCGCAGATTCAGTGGGATAGACTGGGTGGAGGAGCACAGTAGCGACCAGGGGGCACCATTGGGGCCGAAGAGAAGTAGTGGCTCTCAGAGCCCAGTGAGGTGGGGGTGTATACGACCTTTGCAGATCAACATATCATTGTCGCTGCCAGGGATTCTTGCAGGACAGGAGTGGTTACTGAGGACTGAGGGGGCAGGAAGAGGGAGGTGAATGTCTGTGCAACACTGGTGCTGGTATATGTGTCATGAAATGAGCACGACATGGGGGCAAGTCATAACAAACATGAGGCTCGGTTGGGTTAGGGTTTTAAATGTTCCCACCTCTGTCGGACCGAGCGGTCGGTGAGATTTGACCAATTTTCTTGTCTCGGGATCTTCTGCTGCCAGGCCCTCACATTATTTTAGTGGTAGCCGCTACAGTGACTTGCATATTGTTTTGCAGTCTGAAATTTCTATGGCACATATATTGTGCAATAAGGTTAGCTTTTTAGCACAAGTAGAACACAACTTTGCATGTACTGGATTCAACACACAAGTAAACCTTTATTCTACACAGGTTTTGCGATTGATATCCACACATGTTACCTCACTCTTTACACATGTAGGTGTTCTTCTGTAGGTTTCAGGTTGTTTTATGTATGTGGCAGGTGTATGGTCATGGTTAATCTATGTAAGTTGCAGGTCTGTTTCCTTGCAGTTTTTTCCACTCACAGGTTACAGCCGTGGACTTTCAAAGTATCGCAGTCGGTCAATCTACAATCAATGTAGTTCCGACATTCCTCGGAGCAATATAGTGTCCTTTGAGTAGACGCCATACTAGAATATCTGTATAATGGACGTCTACTAAATGATATCCATTATCACTACTGCTCAGTAAAAAAGAATAACATGATAAATGGAAATATGTAGGCACATTTACAGACTCAGCTTTTTCGAGCTCAGCTTGGTCTTCAGGCATACCTATGACATCTCTTACACTTATATTGCTGCCGCCTACACACCCCCTTGTATCACACGGAAACTTGTATTCTTTAAAAATCTACTTACATACTCTTTGTGTCCACTTATACGGCAGTACCTGAATGAGTTACACTGGCAATTTATTATACTCTTATTTAACATATGCAAACGTGCATGAACATGTGTAAAAAAAGTTGGCACCCGCTTGACATGTAGAAAAAAGGCTACAAACGGAATAACATACCGGAAAATGGGCTAAAAATGGACTAACATGCGAAAATTGTTTATTGCACAATAGGCAGTTTGTGTGGAGCCACGAGGAGCCACCCGTGGCAAAATGTTGATGTGTCATTCCGGCCCGTGGCTCGCCTCATGGCTTTTCTGTGGCTAAATGACTGTTTTCACCAGTTTTCATATGTCTATAACATTAATAATAAGACGCGCAAAAGGATGAAAGAAAGTTTAAAAGTTGCCATGAGATGCCTACATTCCATCCTAAGTGTTTGTGAAGAAATCTAAACATGAGAAGTCAACAAAAAGACTAGTTTTTAAGCTTACTTTTACCTCAAATTTTCTACTAATTTTACAAAGATATGACAGTCTGAACCCGCAGGAGAGTAGTATTTACATTGTACAGTCACTACAATGCAAAAGGTCTAATATTCGCGCAATATGCGCCTCAGAAAACCCACCAAAATCGTCGATCAAAGCCACAGGCCAGTCACGAGCGAGCCACGGGCCGGAATGGCACAACAACATTTTGCCACGGGTGGCTCCCGGTGGCTCCACACAAACTGTCTAATATATGTTCCATAAATTTCCAGCACAGCGCCTTGATGTGACCATCATGTAACTCTCTCACGGTAACTATGTTTTAAATATCGACTCTGGGCGCGGCCCACATCTCTTGTAAAAGGGTTGTCCACTGTTCTGTAGTGGTGCTCGTGGGACAAAATATAATATACAGTTCGTTTACTGCATCCTGCAAGGAGAGCTATCTCTGGGGCAGTTCACTGTTGTTCATTGTATCACACAAAATGTCACAATGCACATCTTCAGAAATAGGAGGGGTCATTGGAGTACAATAGTTTCATAGTTGTTTTCCATTCAATAAATACCTACATATGCCATTTTTACTGACGCCTGCATGCGTAAGATCCGTCCCAACGCCACGGAATTGAGAAAAATAAGGTTTGAAGTGACAAGTTGGTCACATCAATTAGCTCGAGGGAAATTTCGGACTGCAAAACAATAATGCAAGTTATCCAAGGATATAGCCTCATGACTACTTGCAGCGTGTGGTCTGTAATTGACAGGTGACACCACCAACACTGTCCCATGTACACTGAGAGGTATAGCAGCTCAACGCTTGTTGTTTCTTGCCTTGATCAACATGGCGAAGGATAATCCACAGAGTTCCAAGGAGTCCAAGTTCTCCAGCATGTTTGACATCTTCAAACGGCGCATTTCACTACTCCCTTCAGAACAGAGCCATGGAATTTCTTCAAGGAGCCGGAGCCTGAGGCCGAAATCATTTTTCAAATCTCCAAGTACGACACCCACACAATTAACACCGTCTCCCACTTTGGCCTCTTCAACAGTGGATTCTCTTGGTGAGACTGCTTTGGGTGAGCACCCTATCATCTCCCCGTTCATACTCTATTCTAAACTCAATATAGAGTCATCTATTGCTACCATTCCAAGTTGTATGCATCAAATAATCACCTCGCAAACAGTGTACTTACCCCAATCCTAGGTCATCGCACATCAACGGCGTTATCTCACGCACTACCACCAGCTAGTTTGTTAATAGTTCAAGGGCCCAAATCTTCAGCCCAGCAAGCCACAACCACAACTACCTCTCTCAATCAATCTTGCAGTGAGAAAACAGTTACATATTATGTCAATCGGGTATTAACATCCCATAACCTTCCTCAAGGGCTAGTCAACAACCCCCAGAGGACCGTCAGACAGCGCCCGAAGACTGCGTCAAGTACAAAAGATGTCCTAGCGGTAACAGGAAGATCTATCTTGACACTCACAAAGAGGCTGCCAGAGATCGTAGACAGAAACCCAGTAAAGATGGCTCTTGGATTTGTGAAGCTGATCATCGAGATCCAACAGATTCGGGCGTGGTTCTTCATGCTGCCCAATAACTGACTATTGCCCCAGGTCGTGGCAAACAATATGGATACCGTCAAACAAAAGCTAACTTTGACGCAAGCTCAGCTGGAGACAGTGGAGAAGGAACTGGAAGATTGGACACCGAAGACTCCTCAAGAAGGCCAATGGATAGACCAGTTCAAATTGTACAGTTTACAGTCTTCCCAGAGAGAGTAAATTGACAACCATATCATAATTTAGGACCCTTAAAGAAGAATTGGAAAAATTGATCTAGCTAAGCGAAGAGTGGCTCGTGAGGAAAGTTCGCGGACCATGAGAATGAGAAAACACGTATCACGGAAATTTTTGAGCGCATCAACGAGGCTAGAGTGCAGTTTAAGGTGTGTACCGCCTCTTCCTTTCGCATTTCCCGTTTTATATCTCTCATTTATTTAGCTGGCGATCGAGATTAGAGTCTTTAAGAGTGTGTACGACATGGAGAGGGTACTCAGGGTTCGTATATCGCTTATTTCAGCGCATCTCATGGCTCACGGTTCTGACAGAAACTCTTGTTTAATAGTCTCACACCCTTGAAGATTGCCGACCACAAATACCACTTAGAAAGCCAAGAAGAGCGGCGCATACAGCGAGGTATGCACGCCAGGAACACGTGTCTGTATACTGGGCGATATTGTCACTTGGGCTAAGAATACCTCACCAGGCAGCCCAAATGTCTACTGGCTCTTTGGTCAAGCTGGGTCAGGAAAGACTACGATTGCCTATAGTGTTGCTCATCGCTTCGAGTTTGCTGGCGATCCCAATGACACCATTATCTTGGGAGGAAATTTCTTCTGCTCTTGACAGTTCGAGGAGAGTCGACTCTCTAAATGTATCATTTGTACGGTCGTCCATCACCTCGCACTAAAATGCAGGGCATTCGCTGACCAGCTCAGTGACTTCAACACTGTTAATCAGAGCGTCCGTGCTCAGCTTGAGGATCTGCTTATTGCACCCTGGCAGGCATCCAAACCTGCTAGGTGCCATGATCCATCGAAACCACCCCCACATTACCTTATTATCATTGATGCACTGGATGAGATTGACAGGACAGGTGGTTCCAATTTTTACGAGATCTCCTTGAGGTTATTGACAAAAACAAAAACCGCCTGCAAGGGCTCAAGTTCTTTGTCACGAGCCGGCCAGACCCCAACCTTGTCAGACATGTGGATTCTCTCAAGTCGAAGCAACTTTACCGTCTTGAGGAGGTGCCCCCAGAAGAAGCACACGACATTAGGACATACCTGACGGCTGAACTTCCGCATTTTGCGGGGCATGAAGAGATCGAAGATCTTGTAGTGCTGACGGCCGGATTATTTATCTATGCCGCCACTATTGTGAAGTACTTATTAACACGTGGACAGTCGGAGCAGCACACTTTCTTGACAACGCTTCTAGCTTCCTCCAACTTGTTTAACCTGCAACCGTTGTCAAATGGAATGCCTTTCACATTGCTCGATACGCTATATTCTCAAATCCTCAGCAAAGCTTTTTGTGATTTCATCCCTGAAGAGAACGGATGGAAGGACCGGCGCAGCATCCTACACACATTCCTCTGTACCGCCGAGCAGACGTCAACCTCTGTTGTTGCCGACCTTCTCTTCACTTTGGACTACACTGACGTCAGCGGAAAAACTCCTCTCAGACCTCCATGCAGTGCTCTACCACGAAGATGGCCGAGTCTTGGCTTACCACAAATCATTTTCTGACTTCATATTTGCTGAGACTCGTTCAGGCAACTTTTGGTGTGATCAAGCGAAGCACCATCGACTGCTCGCCGAGTCCTGCTTTCAGTCAATGAGGGACGGTTTGCACTTCAACATAGCAAATATCTCTTCATCATTTGTGCTTGATGTAGACAATCCCAAGCTTGCGGATGCCGTCAAAGAAAACATCCCTCTTGTCTTGAGCTATTCTTCCTGGAACTGGAGTTACCATCTCTCCGCAGCTGCATCGACCATTCCAGATGGTCTGCATGACAACATATTAGATTTTCTGCAACTTCGTGCATTATTTTGGATCAAGGCGATGAACCTCCTGGGGTTGCGTGGCCTCTGCGGTTCGATGCTTCAAACAGCGCATGACTGGGTTATGAGTTCCCCAGTGAGTTTCATCTTGGTTAAATATCTTGTGACTGACTTACCGTGCCATTTAGGGCAGCTTTTCATTAGCAGAAAACCTCACTGAGGCTAGATCTTTTGCTCTATATTTCAGTGGGAGCAGTGCTTCGTCGTCAACTCCACATCTTTACATATCTGCACTAGCAACTTGGCCACGGAACTTGGATCCTTGTCGAGGTTGGAAGTCCCACTTTCCAAGGATTCCCGGTTTTGCCAGTGCCTCACTGGGTGGCACACTGTTGACAACTTTATACATGAATAGTCAAGTGAATGCAGTTGCAGTTTTGCCAAATGGAAAACAAATTGTCTCTGGCTTGGACAACAAATCGGTGCGGGTCTGGGATGTGTCGACAGGTGATGAATTGATGGTGTTGAAGGGCCATACAAATTGGGTCACACCAGTCGCATTTTCGCCACATGGAAAACAGATTGTCTCTAGCTCAGGTGACAAATCAGTGCGAATCTGGGATGTGTTGATGGGGGATGAATTGAAGGTGTTGAAAGGCCATACAGATTCGGTCACATCAGTTGCATTTTTGCAAGATGGCAAAAAGATTGTCTCTGGCTCTTATGACAAATCAGTGCAGGTCTGGGATGTGTCAACGGGCAATGAATTGATGGTGTTGAAAGGCCATAAAGATTCAGTCAGATCAGTTGCATTTTCACCAGATGGTAAACAGATTGTCTCTGGCTCTTATGATAAATTGGTGTGAGTCTGGGATGTATTGATGGGTGATGAATTGAAGGTGTTGAGGGGTCATAAAAATTGGGTCAGATCAGTTGCATTTTCACCAGATGGCAAACAAATTGTCTCTGGCTCAGGCGACAAATTGGTGCAGGTCTGGGACATGTCAACAGGCAGTGAATTGAAGGTGTTGAAGGGCCATACAGATTCTGTCACATCAGTTGCATTTTCACCAGATGGTAAACAAATTGTCTCTGGCTCAGATGACAAATCGGTACAGGTCTGGGATGTGTCAACAGGTGATGAATTGAAGGTGTTGAAGGGCCATACAAATTGGGTCACATCAGTCACATTTTCACCAGATGGCAAACAAATTGTCTCTGGTTCGGACAACAAATCAGTGCAGGTCTGGGACATGTCAACAGGTGATGAATTGAAAGTGGTGAAGGGCCATACAAGTTGGGTTGCATTGGTTGCATTTTCACTGGATGGCAAACAGATTGTCTCTGGCTCAGGAGACGAATCAGTGCGGGTCTGGGATGTGTCAACAGGTGATGAATTGAAGGTGTTGAAGGGCCATACAAGTTGGGTTGCATCAGTTGCATTTTCACCAGATGGCAAACAGATTGTCTCTGGCTTGGGTGACAAATCAGTGCGGATCTGGGATGTGTCAACAGGCAATGAATTGATGGTGTTGAAGGGCTATACAAATTGGGTCACACCAGTCGCATTTTCGCCACATGGCAAACAGATTGTCTCTGGCTCTAGTGACAAATCAGTGCAGGTCTGGGATGTGTCAACAGGCAATGAATTGAAGGTGTTGAAGGGCTATACAGATTCAGTTACATCAGTCACATTTTCACCAGATGGCAAACAGATTGTCTCTGGCTCAGAGGACAAATCAGTGCAGGTTTGGGATTTTGGATCTCTGTACATCCATGAGATGATATCTGATTCCAATCATCATGAAAAACACAGTGGTTGGCTTCTCTCCCCTAATGGGTGTCACCGTCTCATGTTTGTGTCCCCTGAGTTGCTGCTCCCTGATGCCTCCAACATTCTTACTATACCATGCTCTTCTTGTTCCTCTGTTGACTTTGTTCATGCAGCCCTCGGCCCTCAATGGAAGGAGTGTTACCATCTGTAGTGTCCACTGGTTTATTGTCTCCCTCATACTCTTATCATTGAAATAAACATCTGATTTGTAATTCTGTGACAATATGTTCTACTTTCCTTCTCTGTGCAAATTGGCCATGTTAAAATGCTGTGTAATGCACCTTACATACAACTTGAGTAACTTCTCATACAGACTTTTTAATGCCTGAGTGTCTCCTGTGTGATCCTGCAATCTTCACTACAGTATGATATAACACTGTGCAATGACACAGGTGGGTTTAAATCTAATGTGAGGTTGTGGAGACTCAACACAGAGTTGAAGCACTTTATCTCTCAATACCTCACTTACTTGCTGGCATCTATCCACCCATATACCTCCTTTTTCAGTGTTCAAGATCTTTGTTTGTTTTCAGACATGCTGCAATACCTCTTATTGTCCATGTTCATCCTGGCTGTCTGCATTCATAGAGACTTTCTTCTTTGATGCTCTATTCTATTCAATAATCACCCTCTTTATTCTCCAGGTGTGGGGTGATATAATTTGATATGACATGGTATCCTCAATCAAGCACAGTGGTAAAGTTGAGTTTAGATCTGATGAGTGGCTTAGACTCAAGTAGAAGGCCCTCACCTTTACCTCTGGCCCCCTTGTCCCTCACATCTGGAAACGGTGAAAGGGTGTAAAACATTCTGAGCTTACAATTCATAGTGAGACACAGAGGCCCTTATTTTTGCGATTGATATCTGTAATAAACTAGTACATTATACTAGTGAAGGGTAGGAGATATCGCCAGACTATTAGGCTTTGAGGCTTCACTTCCTAGTGGACCAATGAGCGTAGTAGACTTTACAAACTAACTTTAGTGTAGTGTGGCCTATTAATGAGTGCTACAAATCAAAGACTACCTTTAGTTTCCTACACAGCTATCAAAGCAACCCTAACTGAGCACCCAAGGCTATCACCTGTCCCACTGATCATGCTATTAGTCCCATACAAGGAAGAACTCCTCAGAAATAGCCTTGGCTCTTACAAGGGGTAAACACCCATCAGTCTCTTAACAAGTGATCGCCAAGTGATGGAAACCTTATTAATTAGTAAAAGCAATCACTGTGTCCAGACCTCACAAAGGCTGTTCACTAAATTAGGCAATCAACTGCTCAGGGATCAGACATCATTGCACCACACAGGTGATCACCCCACGGACTGAATGTATTGGCAATTGAAATCTTGTGTACAACCCAGCATATGGTGGTCTACTAGATCTGACTATAAAAACTTGTAATTTGTAATGCAGCCAACGTGAGTGAGAGATCGCCCAGCCAGTGATTGCCACACGATACTAGAGGTAACTTGCCTCATGATAAGGGCACCTGCTGTTCCAGGAGGTCCTAAACCAATAGTAAATGTGCTTGGGAAACTGGTAGGGTTTCCTAGGAAATATACCCCTAAGCAATCTAGTCTTGACATGCCTTAGCCGCAAGCCATCAGATAAAATAAGTCAGGTGATCGCTACCCAAGGAGGCACTGCTGCATGGACAACAATGTTATCTTCACATAAGTGCCATAGCCCAGGCAAACTAGTACTTTCCACTATTATAATTGGTGCAGCAAAGGCTAGGCAGCACGCAGTCCATTTCCTTCCTTTTCTCTTAGTCCCTTTCAATTATCACAAGCCAAAGTATTATTTAGTATATAAAAACAGCCCTGTATCTTAGAATAGGACCCAAGTAATCTACACCCCAGATTTGATATCAGAATTTACTCTGAATAAGAATTCTAGTGTTAACACTTTGAGGACTAGTGATTTGTGCGATAAGAGATCGAACACTGCAGTTCACCTTAAGCAATTAGGCACTACCTGGTTTTGTGAGCAAACACCATTGTTATATTCAATGTCAGGTCTATTAGACTTGATAAGCAGGCTTTTATAAGTCATCCATGGACTGCCCTGGGGATTGTTAAGTACAGGTTGGAACCCTATATGGCTAGCAATTGCTCATAGTAACTAGGGACAACTGTCAGAGAACTGAAATGATTCTAAGTGATCTGAGTTTGGATGGGTTTGTGAGGGGAGGTAGACTCCATCTACTTTGTGTTATAGGTTGAAAGGATTTGATAGTAAGGGTCAGTATTTATTTGTGGGGAAAGTGTTGATGAGCACCGCAGCTCTCTGGCCCCGGAATTTGCGATTTTTACAGCTTCAAAATACTCCACACCTCTGACAACATATCCAGCAGCTTCCACAGGCTTCGCACATTTCCCCTTAGCTTCGCACCTGTTTCCTCGACTCTGCACCTCTTTGGACCTTATTCCACCTTATTCCCTTACCTTCTATATTCGTTCTCAGCAGTTTACAAAGCTTTCGCACCTATTTCGACATTCCAAACCTCCAATCATCCCCTCCTTCAGTATACATTGTTCCGACAGCTTCACACCTTGCAGAACCTCATCGAACCTCGCTGAACCTCTTCGCACCTCATAATTATTGATCATCCGGCCTGTTCTATGCCCCAGAATATCAGTTTTCACTTTGCGCACCTCGTACCTATTTGGGTTCACTGCGGATCATCTTCCTTGGTCACATGCCAATCTCTCAGTTTCCAAGTTTGTACAACAACCGGATCAGCTGCGAGGCTATGCTATACATATCCTACACTCCGTTGATGCTCAAGATAGGAATCTGCGACTCATTCAAGCATTTAGTGTGTTTGCGAGGAAGGTCCAGAGTATCAGCAAGGCTTTTCTATAGGTTCTATCATGTTCTTTACCTTTTTCATTGATCATCTTCGCATTTTCAGAGTACCTTGTGATATTGTCTATGGTTTGCGGACATTTATTCATCTTCATTCTTAGTTTCTTTTGTTTCATGATCACCACCGCTTTTGATTCTTTATGCAGATGTTTATATTTTTCATTCAGTTCTTTGTGCGTTGCTATCGCACCTCCTTATTTGTAGCAGACTATGCCTTTATTCAGTATTCAATATTCGTAGTATAAAAGCTTGTATTGTATCTACATTAAAAGAAGGAAGAAGAGCTTTTCCAACCCTCAGATATTGTTCTTGCACCTTCGCAACTTGTTCTTGCACCTCTGCACCTTGTTTATACAGCTTTACACCTTGTTCTCAAACATCACACCTCATTTTCAGAGCTTCGCACCTAGTCAGTTCCATCTGGTATAGCTCCTAGAACCCAGTCTCGCACCCTCAGAGCCTCAAGACGACTTCCCTCTGTATTCCACACCTTCAAGTATTAGGTCCCCCCATCGTTTTTCAGTTTATTATAGGTCTTTGTTTTTGTTTTGTGCATGGCAGAGCAGTCGTCTGGCATCATCAGTGTATACAAGAATCCGGGGTAGAGTGGGGTGTTACAAAGGGAAGAAACCAAATAGAGAATGTGTGAAGACAATATGAGATGGAGGGAGCAGGTATCCAACTGCCCCTACCAGTCCTAATCTACCTGCACTTTATAGTACATAGAATTTCTAAGATACAAAAATATAAATGAAATAAACTTAGAGACCATGTGTTCCCTAAGCCAAAGCCCAGGGAATGCATGTCCAATGAACTGAAGGAAGAGTTAAAACTACACTGCAATGAATAAGGGGACTAAGGCCAAGCTCTGTGGCACAATCTTAACCGTATATGGATTGTCTTGGTGAGTGTGGCATCTTTTTGTACAGGCTCCATTGTGTGTAATTTCGTTGTTGCCACGCTGTTTATTATCTTTCCAGAATTGAAATATCTGTGGAATGCACATGACAAGATCCTGATAGGGATTTTGTTGCATGGATTCCGGTATCTCTTTCCGTCTGCACGTTGGTAGCCTCCCTTACAGAACTCCGACTGTTCAGGGTGTTGCCTATAGTAAGACTGCCCTGGGGATTATTAAGTATGGGTGGGAACCCTATAAAGACTAGTGATCGCTCATAGGCAACATCCTGGAACAGTTGGATTTCTCTGACAGTCATCCCTAGTTACTATAGTAAACTAAGGACTGTGGACTAGTGTGCCCAGTTGCTTATAGGAACTAAGGATCTACTATGTGTTAATATGGGTGATCACTTATAGTGTTTGATAGTTTGAGTTTGGGTTTTATAAAGAGAACTGTTAAGTGTCCCATGTACACTCACCCCCAAAAGTGATCCCCTTGATATTGGTGATTGCCCTCACATAGAGAGATCACCCTTACTATTCCAGTGCCTTGTGTGTACTCGCCTGTAAAAGAGTTCTCCAGCTACTAGTGATCACCCAAGAGCAATCATCTAAGTCTGTACTCTGCTAAAACTAGTTATTGTAATAAGCCTTACAAGCTTACCCTCCCAGATTGAACTGATCAATATAAATATTTGATTGGGTGTTGTGTATTGGGCAATTACAAAGACACCCCGCACTAAACATCTCAACGGGTCCCAAATTCCTTCAAATCACATTTATCCTCTAAACCTTCCTTTCTTATTTCTATTTATGAGTTTTGTTTCATTTTTGGATCTGCTACAGAACACATAACATGTGCTGCAAGCTGCATGACCTGCAAGTCAAGTCAGTATTTACTTTATCCCAATCTTGTTCTCATACCCTGGCATTCATATTTATTCTAGCTGTCCTTGTTCACACACAATTTACTCCGTGATGATACTATACAATGTGATTCACTGGATACAACACCATGAAAAGTCACATGGGTGGGCAGGAATCCAATGAGAGTGAATGCATTGACACTGAGTCTGAGCATCTCATCTTTACTTCTGCACCCTTCTCTGTTTCCTCCCATTGATTCATCAAGTAAGAAGCATATGTTCATTGGTATTTCAGTCCTCTGAATCTGAACCCAAAGTTCCCTGCTTGGCTATTGTATCTTGTTACTCAATGAAAATTACCCTAACAGCTCCTAGTATGTACAATCATTTACATTTTTAGAATTAATCCTGTTATCTGTTTTCTTCAGCAGTGACTGAGAAAAAATCAATGTATTAGGAGTCATAGTAAATACCTATTTTCCTTACAGAAACAATTCTACATCTACCCAATTCCAGAGTTGTGAACTGTGTAAGCAACTAAGAATTTAGTTATCAAAGATTTATATCACCCCTTGATTTTTAACAGAGAGAAATTGAAAGAAGGAGAATTCTCACCATAAGATTATGTTAGATGGATAGTCCCTAGTGTTAGAATTTATTAAAATTATGCATCTGATCAGCAGGTCTGAGCAGTATGATTTCTTTGAGATCTGACTGTCAAGTGTCCAACTATTGATCCTTGTTTATTATATCACATTTAAAGGCAAGCTTGAATAGCCCTACCATGTATTTACCTATCAATCTTCCAGCCTGTGCCTGTATGCAATAGGGAAACAATACCTCTGTATGCATTTGGGTCTGTTCAGCTCATTTGTATTAATCCACTCTATCTGCCATACAATTTGTCAATAGAGTCCCTCTTTTGCATGCCCATTTAAATTTGAACTCTTCCCTAGCCTCAACACCATCCCTAATTCTTGTATGAGCTCTCTATCTGATCCCAAATGCGCACAGACATACATGTACTTCTCCCTCCCTGTATGTAACCCATTCATCACAGTATCCTGTGATTGCACACAGTTGAGGCACACATAGAGTAGCAAGCTTACATATCCCAAATTATTTGAACCTTGTGTCCTACCTTCAGTCTAATGAGAGTGCTGTGAAAACACCTGTGTTATGCAAGCCAAATGAGAGGAGTGAGTCATGCTAAGGTGAATGGCACTTGTGCTTGTGTTTGGCACTTGAGCTTAAGTGAAATGCCAGAGTCATGCCTCAAGAACATGTACACTCACCATCAAACTCCACATACAACATGACAAACTAACTGTTCTAAGTGGATGTATAGGTAGTATCATGACCATGTACAATCATATTAGTAATTTTTCACTCTCCCTGCCTGTGCATGGGCTGGAAACAAATGAACAAGATGGTGTGAATAGGAGTTGACATTATAGGCATTAAAACCTATGCAGAGCCATCTGATCTAAATGTAGAGGAGGTGTTTGCATATCCTGGTCAGTTGATTTCAGGAGTGGAATAAAGTGAGAAGTGAAAGAGAAAGGTGTTTGTGTACTCAAATGCTATAGAAATCATGACTACCTGAGAACTCCAGGTTTGAGATACATTTGGTATTGAGACACTCTGGAAGGTCAAACAATGGTATTGAATCAATAGTTTGTTTTATGTGATGAAGAGGCACACCCTCATTCTCAAAATACAAATAAATAGTTCCCTTCTTCTCATTCAGTCAGAATCCTGCCAAAAAAATGCAACCTCATTGGTCTTTGGTTATGACAGTTGACACTACCTCTGCCTTGACCAGCATTGTCCTTCTTATCCCTCAAAATAGTCTCCTTGTTCCTCAACACAGTATTCTAATTCTGTGCACTATTTAAGAGGTTCAGTGTATGAGAAATATCTTTGTAAAATATCTGTAGAGCTAAGATTACTTATGGCCTAATTCTATTGAGGGTGGTGATGATATAGATGCAGATGCTACTCAAAATTAGCAGCAGAAATACTAAACAGATAGATGAATATATGAGTTCCCTACACCTTAATTAGGGTAATAGGCTAAAATATGCATGCATGCTGCTCATGATCCTACCCACATGGGCAGTGCTCAGCCCATGCATGAGCTATTAACCATCCCTCATATTGCCTCCTAATAAGCAAGTAAAACCTTCTGAGAGTCCTGGAAACCCAAGAAGTTGCATTGAGATGTGATTAGATATACAGGTATGCCATTTATAATGTGAACAGACTCTCAAATTGACAGGGAGAGCTTTTCAAGACATGAAGGAAAGACAACCAATTTGCTCAGTGTAGACCATTAGGTTCCTCTGAACAATATCAAACAATGCACAGACACACAAGTGTACAAAAATTTTATTGCTTTGCTCTTTATGACAGTCTGTCCTCAATTTTTTATGCCATATGCTACTAATTACATTCTGGAAAGACAAGGTATTCTAGATAAGAGGACTCAAAAGGTATGCATACAGTCTCTATGAACTATTTCTTGTTCACTCCAAGGCTTGTGCTGCATATATCACTAACATTGACATCTGTGATCAACTGATTCAATGTATAGTTCAGTTCATCATTGTCACTGCCACCTTGATGGTTGTAGACAGATTTCTGGGCAGGACACTGTAGTAGTGGGCTCTGGCCATCTGAGCTGAGCTGCCCATGCATAGATTAGATAATGTACTACATCTCATCAGCAGCTGTGCACAGTTTGTATGCTAATGTGTTTTTGTAGTCAGAGAAACAGAACACCTTCACCCGCAATGCTATACTGTGTGGCTGCTCAACAAGCATTCCAAGCTTTGCCAGACACAAGCTGCTAGAGTAGGCCAGATTGGCCTACTCCAATGTTCTGGTTGGGGAAGTTGCAGTGGTATGTAGATCTCATCCTTCTCTTCTCCCTGTGTTTTTGTCCTTTGCCAATTCCCTTTCTTGTTTCCTTTGCCTTTAATCCTGCTGTTTCCCTCCTTTCATCACTCCCATCAACATATACCCCACATACTTTCCATCCTATCTAACCCTGCTGACATTTCTCTCATTTTATCACCCCTCCACATGTAATTGATCCCAACTCACACATCTGCACACACAAAGGAACTTCATCATGGCCACTGCAATGTTTATGAACTCTGTGCTAACTGGCCCCCTCCCCATTGTGCCAATGCAAAGCCTCCTCATCTTGGTGGCCAAACTTGGGTAAGGCTTGGACTGTTGTTCTCTGGACCATTGTTGCCCTGTATCTTCCAGGAGTCCCTGGTGCCACTTCTGCATCATTGACTGGAGCATCTTAGCATGGACATGGCAAAGGTCCCCAAACACAACATGCATCAGGACAACAGACCAAAGGCCAGGGCATCTCCTCACTCAACACCTTGTTGCCCAGCTGCATGAGCAGTTACAATCCTCTGCTTTGCAGACCCAATAACAATATGCCTGGGAGAACACTGGGCATGTGGCAAAGAAGGATGTTGTGCAGTGCAAATAGCTGTATGTGTTAGTATTGGAACACAAAGAAGTGGAAATGGCAATTGAAAAGTGAGAGGAGGAGATCATAAAGGCTGTGTATATGCAAGGGGTAGAGATCAACCAGGCATGTGTCATCTGGAGCAGGCATTGAGGTGGGAGGTCTTCAGAAGAGGTGGTGGTAGTGGTATCTGCCACTACCAAATTTCCCACACACATGCTGCAGAGCAAAGGCAAGCACAGGATTGTGAAGACCCAAGACCATGCACCCTTGGATTCAGATTCAGATTCTAGTCCGTCTTTCACCTGACCTGGCATATGAATAGGGAGAGAGCATCAGCATCAACAGATGGGGAGCATGGACAAGCTGTTGCTTGATGGGAGTCAGAAGCTTTATACTAGAGAGACTGAGTAGAACAAGGAGGAGGGGGTGAGGGAGGGGGTGAGCAGGGGGTGAATTACAGTATGCTGCAGCATGCTGGTGTGCCTTGGGGTGGAGGGAGGTCTTTCCTTTCCCCACACAATCCATATGGACTCCACTGGACTCCACTGGACTGGAACTGGACTGCAGTCCACTGGAGTCCACTGGACTCACACTGGACTCCTGCCAAATTTTCAGTCCAGTCTCAGTCCAGTGGATTATGAGTCCAGTCAAGTCCAATGGACTGGGGCTTAAATATTCACTGAACAACAACAAATAATATATTTATTAGCACAGTCCAGTGGAGTCCAGTTGAATCCACTGGAGTCCACTGGATGCAATAATTAACACAATATCCAAAGTATGATCATTAGTTATCAATATTAATTGCAAAAAATAAAAGAGTAAAATCAATTGAAATAAACTCTATGGAATAACAGTTAAATGAAACAATAGTTAAATACACTTGGGAGCAAAGTCTCCCTATGGATACAATTTTGTATTTTGTTCAGTCCGCGGGGTCAGAATTTCACAAGCACATGTGATGCGCACATGTGCCCGGCATCGGCCGATCGGCACGACAACCATCAAATGAACGACCCCAACCTTTCTTCCGACTACCACCACCACCACCTCGTCGGTCAGAGCCAGGCGACAGCCAACCCGATGCGACAGAGGTTGATGACCGAGGACGAGGACGAGGACGCGGACGGCGGCTGCAACAGGGACGAGGACAGACGTGGACGGCAGGGACGAGGACATGGACATGGACGCTGACAGGGATGAGGACGCGACAGGGATGATGACAACGGCGAAAACGTGGACGCTGACAGGGACGACGACAGATGGAGACGACAGGGACAACAACGCCGGACGGGGATGGGGACAACAGGGACAACAACGCCGGACAGGGACAGGGACGTGGATGCGACAGGGACGACAATGCAGACGCAACAGGGACGACAATGCAGACACGACAGGGATGACAATGCAGACGCAACAGGGACGACAATGCAGACGCAACAGGAACGGGGACGACAGGGACGACGATGCGGATGCGGATGGCAGCTGCGACAGGGACGACGATGGACCCAGATGGCAGGGACGATGATGCGGACGTGGATGCAACAGCGACGAGGACGTGGATGTGGACGCAACAGGGACGAGGACATGGACGTGGACACGACAGGGACGAGGACGCAACAGGGACAGGGACGAGGACGAGGACGCGGATGCGGACAGACAGGGACGACAGGGACAAGGATGGACGGGGATGGCAGGGACAAGGACAAGGACGTGGACGCAACAGGGACAAGGACACGGACGCAACAGGGACAAGGATGCGGACGCAACAGGGACAAGGACACAGACGCAACAGGGACAAGGACAGCGGATGCGACAGGGACAAGGAGCAGCGGATGCGACAGGGACAAGGACGTGGATGCGACAGGGACAAGGAGCGGATGCGACAGGGACAAGGAGCGGATGCGACAGGGACAAGGACGTGGACGCGACAGGGACAAGGACGTGGATGCGACAGGGACAAGGACGTGGACACGACAGGGACAAGGACGCCGGACACGACAGGGACAAGGACGCCGGACACGACAGGGACAAGGATGCGGACGCGACAGGGACAAGGAGCGGACGCGACAGGGACAAGGACGGACGGGGATGACAGGGACAAGGACAAGGACGGGGGACGGGGACGGACGGGGGACGGACGGGGACGGACGGGGACGGACGGGGACGGACGGGGACGGACGGGGACGGACGGGGACGGACGGGGACGGACGGGGACGGACGGGGACGGACGGGGACGACAGGGACAAGGACAGACGGGGATGGCAGGGACAAGGACGAGGATGCAGACGGGGACGGCGGCTGCGACAGGGACAAGGACGGACACATACAGCAGGGACAAGGACAAGGACAAGGACGCGGATGCAGACGGCGGCTGTGACAGCGACAAGGACGGGTACGGCGGCTGCGACAGCGACGGATACGGACGGTACCAATGACCCGACGGATGACCCGACGGACAACCTGACGGACAACACGTATGATGGTAAAGTACTGCTCCTGCTCCCCCTTTTTTATTTTTTATTTTATTATCTTTTTTCTTCCTTTTGTCTTGGCCCTCGCATGTAGATATGTAGTAATGTATTAAATAGTTATTAATATACTTTATTCCACTAATCTGAATTTATGTTAAGATTGAATTTATTTACTGTGTCAAGTCCAGTGGACTCCAGTGGACTCCAGTGGACTACAGTTATTTTAGTCCATATTCAATGTATAGTATAAGATCTACTAAAGTGCAGTGGAATCCACTGGAGTCCACTGGACTCTGTTTACCATTTTACACTCAGTATATAGGCAAGTCCACTGGAGTCCATATGGACTGTGTGGGGGATGGTAAAGTACTGGGTGGAGGTGATGGTGTGGACACAGATTTTCTGTCATTGTTGTCATGATGAATGAGTGTCAAATGTTCTTTTTTTTGTGGGATTTTTGATTTTGTTTTGTCTCAACATTCTCAACACATCACTCTCTCTTGCTTTGTTCACATGGTTTCTTTTGGTTTTTTTACAAGAATTTTATGAGGATGCTAAGCTATGAGAACAGATATCCTGACATGATTGATCAAAGATTTCATTGCATGAACAAAACTTCCAGGAAAGGTAACATTGTGACATTGATGAGGCAGATGTGCTAAATCAAACATAATAGACCAAATTGAGGATATGCATAAAGTTATGTCTTGTGATTGCTGTGAGACACCATACACACACTGTATGTGTTTGGAGAAAATGCTAGACACTCCAAAAACTGGAAGATGTCTGGGGATTATAACATTCTACTTATAAGTGTGTTTCTATAGGTGTACAGTCAACTTTCTCATAATGCATACTGATTAGAACAGCGCTAAAGTCATGCATTATGAGATTTATGCAGTACAAGAATTGTTACAGTCATGTGACATTGGGTGACCTCTGCCAAAGTGTGACATGTAATAACAAAATGGATAAGATAACAATATTAACTAAGCATCAGACCAGCAAAAAAGCTATCTATAGTTGTTTGCTTAGCATTTAATGACTCCTCATAAACTTGATGACACTAATCCAATCAGCCAGAGTCAGATTTTCATACCAACCTGCTGCAGCTGGCCTGGGGGATGTACCTGGAGTGTTCTTTACACAGGCCTTCTTTTCTTTATGAGCATAAGGTATGAGTTTTGGTCAAGGTTTTGAGTTTTTTTGGTGGTTTGAGGCATTAGATGACAAGGAACAGGTAAATTTGTAGGCTTTATACATAGGATTTTTTATTGCAATTTTCTTTGAGCATTGTGGGCATCTATGCCCCAGATTTAGCCATGAAAATTATTCAAATTATCAATGAAAGTCCTACATTGTGTCAAAACTTGCAAGATAGTTTGATAGCAATGGATGATGAGCTCTAACGGTGGTCTGAATGAGTTTGTGGCTTGCAGGAAGGCGATATATTGTGTCAAAATTTAAATTGCATCTAGAGCATGGTTTAGAGCTTGGCCTGACATACATGGCACATGGAAGGTGGAATAGCGAGTTGAAGGGGCAGGATATGAGTTCGGAGGATGTTGAAACATCACGACAAACCCCCTGTTTCACAAGTCACTGAACGCTGAATGGAAGAAGTGTTGTCAGCAAGAGAGATCAGGAATAACACAAGAAACATACCATACACCATATGTCATCTTTAGCAGACATTAATAACCTGTCCCACGCCTTAGAGTCCATCCTATACCCAATCACTAGTCAGCTGTGCCCTCCAATCAACTCAATGCTGGTGTGTAATGCTGACAGAAGCTGCACAAATGCATTGGTTTCCAGGCAATTGATATGTCGTTGCAGGGCAAAGCCCATGATCCAATAACCATGAGGCAAGGTCCTTTTCTGACCATTCAGACGTTTGATAGAATGAGGGGTAATATAAGAATGCACAGTTTGCTAGAAATCAATACAATACGTTGGGGTAAAATCTTCGTAGCGGGGCGACAGTACACGCACAGACCAGAGACAATAATCGAGGCTGATGTTTTATCACATCAGTGGGTATGAGTTGATGGGACAGCAAGGTAAGAAAGCAGATGTGAGTTTGGTGGACGTCAAAACGTCCTGACGGGACCTCTGTGTCATGCATCGCTGAATGCAAGGAGTGTCATGAACAAGACACGTCGGGAATAACACAAGGAAGTATGTCATCTTTGCAAGACATTCACAAGCCATCTCATAGCTGAGAATCCAGCTCATAATCCTCATCCCTCTGCACCTTCCCCACTCAGTGAACCTGATGCTAGCCTCATCCCAGTATCTCCTCTTCCACCAACTTGACTTGAAGTGGTAGGCGAGAACGTCTTCCACACAATCAACTCACAGATGTTGGTCACAATGAACAAGATGATGGCCGACGCGAGGTCGTACCCCTTCTGAAGGAGCTCGTCCAGGAGGATGACAATGAGCGCAGTGGCGATGAGCTGGATGACGAGCAAGAGGCAGACCCCAGCCCCAAGGTCGTATGGCTGGCCTTGAGCCCTGTGAGCACGTAGACCGTGGCTTGGTGGAGCACGATAATAAGAACGAACACTGCGAAATTTTGGTCAGTATGTGTCCTTCGCAAATGTGTTTATATGGATGGTGAAGAGATTGGAAGAAAAGGAGATGGGTATGGATGGAGGAAGGTTGGAATGTACATGAAAGATGACACTACACTCACGTTTCTTAGTAGCACTGAACAACGCCCAATCCTCCTTAGGACTGAAACCCACATCAAAAGGATGGCACCCGCCAAAGCTGCATGATAATTCCTGAAGTGATAACAGGCGTGATTCCGGGTTCCATAAGCATTCCACAGTTAGATGCAAGAACGACACTCATCCAGTAGCACATGTCGGAGATGTCGGAGGACATGATACTGTACGGGGTACTTGTGAGCACACCAGGAAGATAAGGGTGTTACCACTGTCCATAGTACCTTTTGGTTGAACGGGACCTTGTGATACAAGATTCACTATGTGTTGTGTGGGATTTAATAACAGGAAACTTCTGGTGGTATGGGTAAGAAAGGACAGATGAGGTTGAGGAACCGCACGCTCAAGCCAAAGCCTTTGCGTATCCCTACACCCCTTGCGGTTATGCCCTCTTCTTCCACTCCCTCACGTCCCTTGTCCTCATTGTCTTCGTCCAATGCCCACTCCTACTTGCACTCGCTGCAACGCCAGCACTTCACGTCCTCTGACCTCAAAGTATTCGTGTGCCTCTACTGCACGGTCATGTACGACGTCGAGAAGTGGTATAGAGGTTAGGTGGGGCGTGCCACTGCCTCTGCGGCGTCCTCACCAGCTGCAAGCAGGTCGATGAGTTCGACACCGACGTCTGGTCCTCGTGAGGCTGTTATTGAGGAAGATAATAATGATGGTGATGACTTCACGACTACACCTTCGACATTGGCTTCGACTGCAACTTTGAACTTGGATTTGAAGTATCGTCGTGAGTCTGGAATCCGCATTGCCGGTGCTCAGAGCTCGAGTCACTTCGGTCACTTCCCCCTTGTCGAGGAGTATGAAGACACATGTTCCGCTAATGACAACGACTCCAACCACATCTTTCCGCCTTTCAACAGCATACTCTCGTCTGCCCAGAGCAGAGAACGCATTGCAGAGTTAGAGGTCCAACATGCGCTCCTTGCCATTCCAACGAAGGGCTTCTCGATGATGCAGGGTGTACCGGAGGCCGAGCTGCATGTGCAGTTCTTCAAGGGGAGCGTGGGGTGTGGATGAGGATATGTGCGTGGGCTAAAGATGGTGAAGCACAGGCTGGTGACGGAGATGGTGGGGAATGGGTGACAGGGAGATTAACTGTTGATGCATGACGTCGTGAATAGACATTAATCTGATCGCATAATGATACCGAGATAGGAAGGGGTCGTGAAAAGATTGAAAAACGGGGAGGAAAGTCCGAGTCGGTGGACGAACAAACGACAGTTTTCTTCATCGCCCATTGTCGTCACCGGGGTTATATATGCGGCAAACTAGAGAACCTTACCGTTATCGGTTGTATCTCAATCTTTCTCCTGCCCATGGTCGTGTGTGTTTGATCACTCACAAACAACCATATGTAAGCATATTAAAAATAAAGTTTCTATTCATTTGTTCAAGCTCCGACGGAGCCGGCATCGGCAATATTGAATCGCTCCTTTGTTCGACCGCTGCGCCTGTGTTTTGACTAAAGCTAAAGGCTTCGCACAACCACCCAAATCGAGCTAGAATATGAAGATATGGCACTGCATAAATGATATGGGTTCAGATACAGTTTAATTTCAGAACTTGATGCCTCGAATTATTTGACAAATATCGGTATACTTGTACTTGCATGGCGGTGCTGACTAAATTCAGACACTAATACAACGCTGTTCCGTCAATGTTGCCCTTTCCCAGGTCCCCCACCGATACCAGCGGCTCGTCTTTGTACATTCCGCTCCTCCCACAATGTCGATATTGAATCGAGCCACCGACTTCTCTATCATCAACAGCACATTCCACACTCACCAACTTCAGAGTTCGAAAAGTACGAAGTTGAATCCCACGGAACTGTATATATGTCATGCTGATGCAGGGATTGACAATAGGCGGATTTGAGCGCCTGCAGGAACACGTTGCTCATGCAGCATTTCACGACTCAGGCGAGCGCTTCGATCCTCCAAAATGTCATCCCAACACACGAGTCGCGATTATACAGAGAATCACAGACTGGATCAGTGGACTCAATGAAGATACCCGAGAGGCATTCATCATGTGGCTCTACGGCGCTGCTGGTGCTGGAAAATCCGCCATTGCGCAGACCATTGCCGAGATTTTACATGACCAACACTTCTTTCTCGCCAGTTTCTTCTTCTCAAGAAACGACCCACAGCGAGGAGTAGCCAAATCGCTTGTCACAACCCTGGTATATCAGCTCGCGGCAAAGCTTCCTCAGGTGTTCCGGGAACGTGTCGCCCTTACATTCGAGCAAGACCCCCTGATTATTACAAGATCTCTTGAGGCACAGTTTATGGCCCTCGTTTGCGAACCCCTCCTTGAACTTCTTCATTCCGGATTTTCAACCAACAATCACATCGTCATCATTATCGACGGACTTGACGAATGCGACGATCCAAAAGTTCAAGCCAGAATTGTCGATCTCTCCTTCAGGCTTCTGCATAATCAGGACTTACCTCTCAAGATCCTCATAGCCAGTCGTCCAGAGATCGATATCTCCTCATCTTTTGATAGACAATCATTTGCCACGCTCGCAAGAATTGCATTGGATAACAATTATCAGTCTGATGGTGATATTCGACATTTCTTGGCAGATACATTTAACAAGATCAAAACTCAGCACCCCTTCGCTCTTACATCCCGATTGACTGGCCCACTGCAGATTCACTCAATACACTCGTACGAAAGTCATCCGGGCAGTTTATTTACGCATCAACTGTGGTGAAGTATGTCGCATCTCCGCGTCATCGACCAACACATCGCCTTGAAGTCGTTCTCGGTATACAACTTCCAAAGGCGGATGATAATCCCTTCGCAGAGCTTGATGCGCTCTACCGGCACATCCTGATGGGGGTTGAAGATGTGGATCTAATATTGCAGATCATTGGCTTCGTCGTGCTTCACCCTCAAGATGATTACAATTCAGTGAAATTTATAGAAGACTTCCTTTCACTTGCTCCTGGAGATGTTCAACTTCTAATGCAGGACCTCGGCTCCCTTATATCAATGAAAGTTCATTATAATCCTGCAGAGGTGTCAACCATTCGCCTATTACATGCATCATTGGAAGATTATCTGCTCAACCAATCACGATCCAAAGATTTTTTTCTTGACTGCATCCAAATGCACACGCATTATGCCGAATTATGCCTTTCTCATATGACGGAGCTTCTTTCATCGGAATCCAATTTGCCTCTCCAATTATACGCTGGTATATCCCCTTATGTTTTAATATATTTGAACTTCTACGTTCTAATCGTATAAAATTTAGAATCACTGCATGGACCCTGGGCTATCTTCAGATGTTTTTTCTATCACTGCCCTCTTGCTAAACCAAATCCACACCTCCTGCAACATGTTCTCCGTCTAACTCTCAGTCATTGCCATACTATCCTTGGAATAAAAGGTCGTTATGATTCAGAATTTTCTTTAGATTATTTCAAATATCTCGACTCCCTCAGTGCTGTATGTGTCTTCTTTTGTGAAAAATGAGATCTGACCACCTCACCAGATTTGGGCTGATTCGGCGGTTTCTCGATTTTACACCGATGAGATACTCGCACTTGAACAACTCATCAAAGCTCAGATTGGTCCACGTCCTCAACACTCTCACATCTGCTTCCTTCTGGCCTCAATTATGTACGAGGGTCCACCGCATTATTGGGTTGCTTACCTCGTGTATATGCGACAAAATGCAAGAAAACCAAGCCGTATAGCGCTGTTAGGAGATGGTCTTAGGTACCTAACGTCTGGGCATCCTGTTCTTTATAAACACATTCATACCACTCTACAAGATTGGATTATCTCAAGCCAGCAACCAGCTAACATCCCCAGTGTTTACGCCAGCGCTGCATTTTTGCTCTGCGCTATATATCAACACACAAATGCCTAAATGCTGTCGACATAACCAGTTTCGGCCGATCTTGTCATTTTCATCGGACTCGAATGGATAATCCTGCACAATCACGTTGGTACCGACGGTCCATCAACACTACACGCAAAATGTATTACACCAATCATCGCTTTGGCAAATTTGTCGCAGACGCTGGGAAGAGAGCCTTCGTGGACGCGGAATTTTATTCCATGCCATGGTCTTTGTTCAATGTGGGCGAGGCTTCTTCGGCTTATTCTCGGACCATTGAAATGCTTCCCCTATTCCTTGACAAATCAGGCTATTCAGAAGAGTTGATTGCCTATGCACCCCAAGCCAGAATCATGCGCACTAATGACTACCTCAATTTCACATATTCAAAATGGGATAAAAGACGGAGATCTGCCCAGGCTGCGGTTAAAGCATATCTTAGGAGAATAGAGGATGGACACGCTTAATCATATAGCAGAACAAGATATACTCATATGTATAGCAGGCTTGCACAGTATGTACTGGTTCACTATTTCGAATTGTTAGGTTCCCCACATATTCTACACCGCTAGCAATTCTTACAGCAGGGTTTGAGCAACATTTATAATATCAACTGGACAGATGGAAGCCCTATGGATGAACCTCTTCCCAATTGTCACCAACGTCTGGATAGCCCTTTGCCTACAGAGCGGCTTAGCGATAAAAACGAAGTCATAATTATCGATGGATAGTGAATTTTAATGTTCGACATATATTATAATCAGATAGACACAACGTAAAAAAATCAGTACACCATATTCTTAAGACGAATGAAATTGTCTTGACTTTTTGATACCATAAATTTTACAGAGGTCGGGAGTTCTCCCAGGCTTTGCCACTATAAGAGCAGAATGTAATTGACTTCGATGCAAATATGGACAAAGGTGTGACGAACGGCTGTGGGTATGCATATTGTGTTCGACATCGCCGACGGTTCTCGAGAGCTATTTGCCTGCATCTCAATTCCGTTTGTAACTGCGGCCCATCGGTGATGACCATGAATGGCTTCGACCAAGAAATTGCCTCGCTCCACCACGTCGTCACCTAGCTGCGCGAGCAGTTACAATCCTCGTCGCAGATCCAACAACAGCAACAACAGCAATAATACATCTGGCAGGATATCGAGCATGCGGCGAAGCGGGCAGTCACGCGGTGTGAAGAAGAGCTGCCTGTGTTAGTAGTGAAACGCGAAGAAGTGGCACTGGCTATCGTGAAGGAGGAGGAGAGCATGGGGCTGTACACGTGTGGGGGTCGAGATCGACCAGGCGTGTATGTGCCAGGAGGAGGCGATGAGGAAGGAGGTAGAGGAGCGGGTTCGGTGGGTGCTGGATAGAGAAGCAGCGTTGCGTGCGGAGGAGCGGAGGCTGAAGGATATGAAGAGGGAGGTTGAGGTGGGGATGAGGAAGATTGAGGCTGGGTTGAAAAAGGCTCTTTTGTCTATTTAGATATTTCTCTTCTTGTGTCATTGCACTACATATAGAGCAGGACTAAGATTACAAAGGTTTTGTCAAGTCCGGGATTCTAGGTATGTACTTGTATAGTTCGGGTGTTACATATATAGGGGAAAGTAAGGACAGCGACTGCGATCTAAGGTTGGTGCAATGCGGTGCGATGCGATAGACGATAGACGATGGATGATGAACACGACGGACAATACACTTACGAGAATGAGAGTGAGAATGAGAACGTGATCGCGAAGTCGTAGATGTAGATGTAGATGCAGATGCAGTTGTAGTTGCAGGAGAGATCGGAAGAGTCTATGATGGATGTATGCAGCGCCTCGCTGCCGCTGCTGCTGTCGTTATGTTAGTGCCGGCGTGAGAAGAAGAATGAGAGGGATTGAAAGAAGATCGCGACGGCTCATCGTTGCAGTCGGCGTCGGCACCCCCGCCCTCGCCCTCGCCCCCGCCCCCGCCCCCGCCTAGCAACACCCGTAACCTCTCCCGCGCCGATCGCGACACCCTCGCCCTCGTATCCGTGTCCGTGTCCGTGTCCATGTCCGTGCTGGCACGTGCGTGCTCCTGCTCCTGCGCCGCCGCTGACGGTGAAATCACAGAGCTCGGGCCAGGCGATGAGGACGACGATGGCGACGAAGCGGCAGACGCAACCATATGCGCGTATGATGAGGGTGTTAATGTTATAGCTGGTGATCTGCATTCCCTCAGCGATGGCGCGGATGGAGATGGCGAGGGGTACGAAGGAGGGAGGAGGAGGGAGAGGGAAAGCGGGTCTTCGTCTTCGTCTTCGTCTTCCTCATCGGAGTTTGCGCTTGCGTCGTCGAGGGCTGCGCCTGCGTCCGAGTCAGGGGCTGCATCTGCATGGAGGGCCCTACCAGAGTGTAAGTGAAAGCCCGAGGCGGGTGGAGCAGGGGTAGGAGCAGGGGAGAATGGGGGAGTCGCAGTTACGCTGGAAGGAAAGGGGAGCGTCGAAGTGGATGTCAAACTCAAACTCAAAGTGGAGATGGAACCCGCACCCGAACTCGAGGTGGAAGAAGGCAGAGGCGGCGCGTTGCGATGCGAAACGAGCTCTTCGCTCTTCGTCGTTGTCGTTGTCGTGGGTTTCTGGCGTTTCACCACGCGGCCTGGTCGAGCCGGCGGGGTGAGGGCCGCGGATAGGGGATGGGAGGAATGGAGGGGGAGGACATGGAGGGCGGGAACAGCAGGCGCGAAGAAGAGGAGGAAGAGGAGACGCGGATAGTGTCGTCTACGGAGAAGGAGGCGAGGTTGGCGTTTGTGAGAACTACGAATGTGTTGCTGTTGCTGTTGGTAGTGGTATGGGCGGTGCCATTGACATTGCTATTGGCGCGTACCTGGAGCTTGCGCAGCGCGGTTTACGTCCATCGCAGACCGTCGAGATCAGCGAACTCGGCTTTCACGGTGGCAAACGGCTGCATCAGCACCTGCCTTTTCTCCTAATAACAGCATAAAATTTAATTGCATGACACCGAGGAAGAGAACGAGAATGAGAGGAACCTCGGTCATATGGAGGGCCCCAGCTTCCTCGGCAGTGCGCTGCTCCGCCCGGGACGCATGCATTTGCTCGTAGCAGTCATGTTAATTCGTTAGAAGTTGTCGTAAGAATCAAAGCGAGCGGGATAGGAGAGAGCAGTGCGGAATAGAACAGGAGGTTTAATCTTGTTGCAAGTAAGTAAAAGTAAAAAAGCACAAGAGACAGCGGGGAGAATGAAATTTCCACGAAAATCATTACGCGTGACGTGACCATGCGTGGCAGTGATGTCATGTCCCTCTTCATGCGTCCGATCCTTACCTTCACTCTCACAATGCGTCCCCCCACAACAATGCTCCAAGCCAAACTCCAAGAAGCCGGCACCCCCAAAAAGCTGCTTGATGGTAATACACACTCCGACTGACTGATTCTCTCTTCTTCCTCGTCGCGTGCAGCCATCAAAGAGCTCGTCACCGATGCCAACTGTGAGTGCAACGAAGGAGGCATCGTGCTGCAAGCCATGGACAACTCGCACGTCGCGCTCGTCTCCGTCAATTTCGGTGCCCCCGGGTTCACGCGCTATCGCTGCGACCGCCCCATGCCGCCGGGCATGAACCTAACGTCGCTGACAAAGGTACTCATGTGCGCAAAAGACGATGATATATTGATTATTTGACAGAGCGATCGACCAATGATCGTTCGTTTCTCATTTCTGCCGTCCCACAGTACTATCCTACACATATAACCAAGGAATATTTCGTATCGTATGTAGTACTCGTCAAATTTGTTGCATAGGTAAGCACTCTGTTCTTCCACGCTTTGCATCGGTGGACGTAGTTTAGACCTGGGTATGACCATCTGAATCGACCTCACTCTTGATGCGTGCAGTGTTTATGGCTGTGTTCAATTCACCAGCTCGGTGGAGGTCCAGCTTGTAGCTTGGATACGAGGGAGGCTTTGATGACTTGCTTATTGACCCAGTCCTCACAATTATTGCAGAGAACTAAGCGCGGTGTCGGCGCTTATTATTATATCATGAACAAACATATGATAGCAACTCACGTTGAGACCCTATATTTTGCAGAAATGGAGTTAGTCGAAGTCCTGCAGAATGACAGGTTATCGGAAAGTACACCTACAAGTACGGGTGGCATCTTTATGATTATTAATCTTAGATTAATTGCTAGTAAACGGTACATTGGCAAGACAATACTCAACTATGTTGGAGAATAATCGGGTGAGTGTTGAATGGCGGTAGATACATGTGGCTATTGCGATTTCACCCACGCAATAGATGACAGCTATTTGAAAATACAACCGTTAGATTTCAGAGTAAAGGTTCTATTAAACTGCTCGTAAATCTTACCTCACTCGACTAAAATAACAGCGACACGAGAGAGCGTGCGTTGTTGCTTGATATGTGCAGTGACCCACTTCTGAATGGACAATATCCTATATATGATGCAGCCTTCAGAACAATCGCTGCGTTGAGATACTGAGAAGGTTTGAAATAGCATACGACTCACTAGTACAAACCAAGTTTTCCGCCAGCATTAGCAAGATAAATGGCCCTGTGAGATTCAATTTTGGTTTTATAGTGTTGGCACAAAATAAACCTAGATTTTCAACCAGATGTAGTCAAGTTAGAAGTTGTTCATAATAGCTGAAGCCAGAGTCTATGAGGAAAGAATCCTACCGATGTTACCCAGAAACAGAACAGATGGAAGCAGGATAATTAGATATCTGTTCTCCCACACGATGAAACATCTATAGATCTTCAAGGAGATGCTTAGTTCAGCTGCGTCTCACTACATGAGGAAAGTAGTTACCAAAAAATATCGCAGACCAGCGTGACCGCAGTGCATATCGAGTTACTGATACGGGCGTTGTGCACTTTGAAAAATAGGAGCGAGCCGCTGGGAGTGTTGCCAGCAATGGATCCTTGCATGGTCAGTATCATAGAGGTTGCTATAGCCTAGTGAATATACATCGAGTAAGATGCTTATCGCGACTGAGTGAGGGGGTACGCACTGCTGTTATCAAGATGAAAAGTAGAATACTAGTCCCGTAGAGGTGGACAAACGATAAGGACGAAGATAGAGTATCCGCATATGTTCAATGAAGAAGGATATGTAGGCCCCTGATGCATGAAGAAAATAGATGCGCCGAAATGGTCAGCTTGCGACGAGCTATGTGCATAAGATATGAGAATGCGAACCGTAAATCAAAGCAGCTAACATTGTTCCCAGAAGTTCGGCTTGAGGAGCTTGTAGAGACATGATGCTGGCGCGGAACTGAGGGTAAATGAGCCTGCAGTAGACGAGGGTCACTGAATGTCAAAGCAAGGTATTTATTGTGTAATGAACGTACAGGTAAGGTCTGGCATTTGATGCTAGACAATAAATTCATCACAGGTGTGTCTAATGGCCTCCTATACTGCAACAACCATGCGAAGGCGAAGGCGACTCAGAGCGTGTACGATAAACACCTATTTCTGTGAACGAAGTAGTCGTTGAAACAGTGCATTTAAAGTCAAAATAACGTCGTCCAACAGCCATGATTGTATTAGGAAGATCGACAGGGGCTTCTTGTACGGCTAAGAGGTAAAATATTTATGGAAGAGTGAGAGGGACTATATTTGAAGTCGAATATGCGGGTATGACGGGCACCCCTGTTCCCAATGAGGTGAACAAGAAATGAATCAGAGTACATATGAATGGGCTCTCATTTCACAGAGCTACTCGTTTTGAGAGAGAAGCGTCGATCTTTGTGGCGTATTACTGTGCCTGCGCCGGAGGACGGTGTTCCGGAGGCTCATGAATAGAAATAGATAAAGCCGGGTTATTGATAAGATTAGCGTCGGGGAGACAAATGCGTGCACCGTTTGCTTAACTTTGCTAGGACGTAAGTTGGCCAGAAGACCTACCTTCTGGCCAACTCTCGTCGGTTCAGCGAGTCAATAAGTGCCAATTATGCGCGAGACGAGGTTTTGGAAGGTCGTTTACAGAAGAGGACAACAGACCGAGCAATAGTACATTGATACAAATGTTGATTCCAGGAAGGCATCGAACGGAGATGAAAAAGAGCGGAAGTCCCAGAATAAGTGTAATCATTGAAGACAAAATCAGCACCTCAGGGATAACATCTGATTGTTATCGCCAACACTAAATTTAGTGTGGGCTTCATGATACTAAGTGAGTCAAGTACAGTGATAAAGCTTTACTACTCATGCCAGTGGTATGCGCACATCCGCATGAGCGTCGGCGGCGGCGTGTCGCAGAGAATGATAGAGGCTGAGAGGAATATATAGTGTGCAATCGGTTTTAGCACATATTCAGACTCAACTGAGATAGAAAGGGCGGAAGGTCATTATTTTGTTCAAGACAAGAAGACTCACGGGTTTAAAATAACAGCTGATCATAGTCGTAGTCGTAGTCGTAGTCGTAGTCGTAACAGAGACCAGTTTGAGAATGCGTTAGATGTATTAAACCAGATCAAACCGTCGGCTTGGGAAAGAATAGAAGGGGTAAGTACATATCGAACAGATAGCAGTGGAAGTGCAGAGGAAAAAAGCATTTATCGTCCAAAGACCGTCCAAGTTTAGTGGACATCCATCAGACATCTCGCAGATAACTCGGACTCCAAGCATACCACAGCCTTATTTCCATTGGTATCTGCCCCCCGACAGCCAGCTTCGACCTTGATCACTCTTGAAGATAGAAACATCATTTTAGATCTTTTCCGAGTCTGATCCAGGATCTGATCTTGGTGGTGGTGCGCGTTAAAGGCCGCGGACGAGGCGGACGGGCTGGATCTGGTGTATGAAGCGAATAGTGCGTTTTTTCTACTTTTTTTTTTTGCGTTTATGTGGCATGGGCGCGTCGCGTCCTTTCCTTATTTCCCCCTTTTTTCCCCTCCTCTCCTCTTCTCTCCTCACCCATCTAACCTCCCTCCCCTAGACCCGTATTAACACCCTTTCCCTTAAGTCCGACTCCGTCCGTCCGTCCGTCCTTGATTCCCAACGCAGCGTGTTCTTCCTTCCTTCCTTCTTGTACCATACTCTATATACTTACGCTTACTTGCTTATCCGACCCTTTTTTTTTCAATGCCCAATGTTCAATGTTCGCGTTGTGTTCGTCTTTGGACGTTTTGTGTCTTTGCCTTCGACGTGTGGTGTTCATCAGTTACGATTTCAATCGTGATCGCTCTTGACACGTTCAGATGCATTTCAAGGCGATAGGATGGGTATAGGTATGATTATGATGTGATGCCTGCGCACTTCAGGTTTATGCTCATGTTTAGATCAGGTTTGGATTTGGGTTTTTGGCGAGGTGGATGTACAAGCTTCAAGTATCGTGATGCGTCATGTTATGTGGTAAAAATATGGTAACGACTTTCACAAAGGTGAAGCAATTGAGGTAAAGACACTTGCCCCCATTTACTGGCTGGAAACGGTAATAGGTCACCTCTGGCTGTGCATGGAATCCGACTGTTTCCCGCTTATTCACATGAACCACTCGTCGCACCCATTTCACTCTTTCACAATTCACTTCCCCTTTCGAGATTATGTCCGGGCAATGCATGAATCATTTGCTTTCGCTCCCGCTCATCTTATGTAAATATCACATTCTTATTGTTGTTTCCACATGCTCATTCTCTTCGGTCCTACATTAATTTTTCTGCTCTTCTTGTCTCGTTTTCTCCGTATATTTATGACTCATTCTACATGCTTGGATGGTATAAATATTGCCCCGTTGTAGCGTAGAAAATCAGTTCAATTTATCACTCTTGTTGACTCGTGTTCGCTCTCTATCTCGTCCTCTATCTGGCTAATGACAAGATTAATGCTTTCGAACTCACAACGTCTCACGACGTTTCAATGTATTCGTAATGCCATTAACAAGAGTTGAGGGCCTACAACCGACGGCCGAGAGAAAGAAAGCAAATATAGAGAACAGTAAGATGATGACCATAAGACATAGGTAAGCGATGACTTAGGCGCAGACAAAACACGTTCCGCAAAATGGAACGTGGTTCTTTTGAAAATAGCTGAGATGGCTCAGCGAAGATTCCCTGGGTACCTATAAAGGTATTCAGGATAACAAAAATAGGAGATCAAAACGAGAACTAACCAATCCGTGAAGCCAGCTTACGAAAGGGGGGGAGGAACGATCACACAACGGGGACCTATATGCAAACAAGAAACAAAAACTTTAATCGACAGACTTGCCTCTATTTTGAACGTATGGCCCTAAGGACGGTCAGATCAATTATATGATTTGGTGTGCAGGGCGCAAAGACGATGGCTCTGAGTATTTTTTAACAATTGAGAATTGGGGACTGAAATTTGGAGCAGGTGCCTGTGTTCGGATATGTTATCGACAAGCGTAAGATGAATCGTAATTCAAAGTGCGAAATAAAACGAATTACAAGAAAGTAAGAGAGCGGAATAGACCACATGCGATGTCATTTCATGTAGAAATCGAAAGCTTCAACCGGGAAGCTTACCTCTGATGCACACTTTGAGCTAGGACGCGACGAAAGACATCCCATGATATAAAATGAGACACACGTTGACAGAGGCTTCGAAAGTCCGGGTGAAGGAGCTCTAGTTATCAACAGTTAGAAGTAAAAATCGGGATAGTGAAACGAAAGATCACAAAATTTCAAGAAAACTTTCAATACTGCCAGTTATAGACAACTATCAAGATGATCATTAGAGATGCATGAGCGAAGAGAATATGACAGGTACATTGATGACCAGGGAGAGAACAATAGACGTCGGTTGCGATGCTATACCTTGCTTGATACATCAGATCCCATTTTCGTCTCCCTTTCATTTGATAATGCGGCGGCTTTCTGCGGGACACCAGGTGATTAACGTCGTAGATAACATACCGAAGTCGTACAGACCTCAACTGTTTCCGTAGATCCTGCTTTGACCTCTCCTACAAGAGCATCGAGACTGGATGCCGATTTCATTGCCTTTGCCGGATACAAATTCATATCTTCGAATGACAGGGTAGTTCAGTAACGACTGGGTGCGGATGAGAAAATAAATATGAGAAAACTACATGGAGGATAGGAGACAAAGATGACCTTGAGTTATTGGGCTCACCAGGCGCAGATAATCTTGGGCGAGGATGAGATAAAAGAACGAAATAAGGATTAAAAAAGACTGAAAAGAAACCTACATGATATGCGATGAACTCAACAGAGATCTTCAGCACTGGGTGAAACAGTTGGTCGAGAGAACTATGGAGTCCCAAGTGCCGGGAAATGTATGATCGGTTGGGTGTTCGAATGGTCTGGGAGATCGGACAGCGAGAAGGCAGGTAATTAGTACGTAAAGAAAATGATAAAAAGAGCAAAGATATCAAAAAGGAGGCCCGGAAAGGATAGAAAATAGCAAAATCGGCGACGCGAAGGGAACGTGTAGAAGACGAACTTTGCTTCCAATGCATACACTGCACTGCTCAGCCACCCACCAAACCACGGACCAGACAGGGACAAGGAACGTACATCGTGAAAAGTAGCTGCACACGGCTCTTAGAGCTTAGAGCCTCATAGGACAGCGGCCATGACCCACTCGACATTCTCGTCGTCGTAGCGCACCCCATTTCTCTCCAGGGTCTCTATCCACTCTTCTTTCGCCGCACGGACGTCTCCGTTTCCATTTATCTTTTCACCACCCTCCTCTCCGTATCCAGAAAAGAAACCCAGACTCGCAAGGAGCTTATCCATCGGCTTCCTTGAACGCCTCGACGACGGCCTTGCCTGTGTAACGGTACTTCAGCTCGGCTTGGGAGAGCGCGGGATTGGTCAAGGTAGTCAAGTGGAGGAGCGTGCTCGAGCCAAATGGGACAGATCTAGGAGAGGGTTATGGACGGTGCCGACGCGCGGAAGGGCAACAGAGTCCATAGGAGGGCAGAGATGAGTCGGGGCCAAGGACACTTCTGGCCCAGCTCGATGACTAAGCCAGCACTGGAGAAGAGGGACAGCGCAGATTCAGTGGGATAGACTGTGGCGGAGGAGTACGGCAGCGACCAGGGGGGGCGCCGTTGGGGCCGAAAGAGAAGTAGTGGTGCTCAGAGCCCAGTGAGGTGAGGGTGTATACGATCTCTGCAGATCAACATATCATCGTCGGTGCCAGGGATTCTTGCAGGCCAGGCGTGGGTGCTGAGGACTGAGGGGGCAGGAAGAGGGAGATGAGTGTCCGCGCAACACTGATAGGGTGCAAGTGCGACCACATTGCGCAGATCTTGGCTGGTGCGGGTATATGTGTCATGGAATGAGCACGACATGGGGCGACAGTCATAACACACATGAGGCTCCGTTGGGTTAGGGTTTTAAATGTTCCCACCTCTTTCGGACCGTGCGGTCGGTGAAATCTTTTCTTGTCTCGGAATCTTCCGCTGGCATGCCGAGGTTGGTGACAGCCGCTAAGTTATCTTAGGTTATAGGAACAAGAAGATACGTTGGGAAGAAAAGAGACGAAAGGAAACAGAGATCATATCATCGATCGACGACCAGAGCAACTTCATAATCGTAGGCAACTCCTGAAGGCAAATGAGCAGAACAGAGTGTCGGCAAGTTCAATAAAGAGAGATTGAGCGAACCTCACAGCCGTGATGGGGAGGTGGGGGGTGGGGAAATGAATCGGTGGCAATGTTTTTCCTATCGATGCAATCACAGATCTTTCAGACGCGCGAGCCACACTACGTCCCGATCTCATCGTTCCCACACATATGCACAGGATGCCATCCCAACACGAGAAACTCGGGACCTCGATCAATGTTCGGGTTCCTCCTCGGCTTCAGATAATAACCAGTTGTCGCTGTAAAGAGTACTAGGCCCTTCCGTGTGAAAGTTTAGGTCCATGCAGCATGTCATACATCCCGCCTCGAGGCTCGAGACATCGATTCCTTGGTCTTAACGATGACTTCCTCCGCAGAAGAACCACCTTTGAGGCTGCTTGCGCTAGGTATATGCGTCCGTTTGTACTCTCTCGCCGATAGAGTCGCTAACTAGTAAACTCTGAACAGATGGCGGTGGGATTCGCGGACTTTCGGAACTGCTCATGATCAAAGAAGTTATGCACAGGCTGATGGTTGAGGAGAACGCGAAGCGGAAGAAGGACGGTCAAGAACCTCTTAGCGGACTCCCGAAGCCGTGCGATTACTTCGATCTGATTGGTGGTACTAGTACTGGAGGGTGCGTTGCGTTATACATCTACAATCATCTCATATTACTCCAACGCTACATGAAAATTTGTATATTACAGGATAATTGCTTTAATGCTTGGGGCGTCTTCGGATGGATGTAGACACGGCAATAGATCACTACGACGATCTGGCGAAACAAGTCTTCTCTGATATGAAACGATGGGGAGACGGAAAATTCAAAGCGAAAAAACTCGAAGCAGCGATGAAATCTGTTGTGAAGACCGTAACTGGTGATTCCGAATCACCTTTATTAGAAGGTGATCAAGCTGGAGACTGCCGAACGTGAGTATATTACTTACTCTTCCATGCATTTGGATTTTGAATTCGAAGACTTATTAGCTTCGTCTGCGCAAAGAACGCCCACAACATGGACATTCCAGTGCTTTTCAGGACATACCAGTCTCGTGAAACACATTCAAATTGCAAAATTTGGGAGGCTGCTCGAGCAACGTCTGCAGCACCCACCTTCTTTAAGCGCATTGAAATTGGGGCGAACCAGCCTTTCATCGACGGTGGACTAGGCCAAAATAATCCGAGTCAGGTGGTACTGGAAGAGGCCAAGGTCCTATTTGGCGCTCGTCAAATTGGGTGCTTGGTGAGCATTGGTACTGGACAGGCCAAGGTAATCGGGATCAAGAAACCTGGATTATTCCAGCAGATCATACCAACAGACGTCATTGATGCGCTAAAGGCAATTACCACTGACTGTGAAAATACACACCAAGAAATGTTGCGTCGTTTTGCCAACTTGTCAAACACTTATTTTCGACTAAATGTCGAGCATGGGATGCAGGGAATAGAGATTTCTGAATGGGAGAAACTGAGTAATGTGGAGGCTCATACAATGCAATATATGAAGAAGGAAGAGGTTGCTGAAAAGCTTGCCTTGTTGGTTAGGGCAATCAGAGTCCCGAGAGCACAGCTTCTACTTGAGCAACTCAGTAAGGAAGAATCACTCTTGTAGATCTACATAGTAATCTAATCTCATCACCCTAGTTTCTCCTAGGCCTCCAAATGAATTAGTCCAACATGTCAGAGAACGTAAGCGTTGTCCGCTTCCTGTGGAATCATTTATAGGACGAAAGGAAATCCTTGATAAGATGCACAAATACTTTGGGTTGGGCAGTGATTCTAGACGTGTCTTTGTCTTGCATGGCCTAGGGGTTCTGGAAAGACCCAACTTGCTTTCAAATTTGTGCAAGAATCATCCACCCGGTATGGTTCTACTATCTGTAAAATCACAACTAACAATAATTTACATTTTACATTTTCAGCTTCTGTGACGTGTTCTATGTTGATGCAACCAATAAACAAACTATTCAAACAGATCTTGAGGCTATCACTCCAGAAAATAGAGAGCAATCAGTAGATGCAAGTCTCCGTTGGCTTGCAAGCCAGAGCAAAGGAAACTGGCTTCTTTTCTTTGACAATGCAGACGATGTCAACTTGAAGCTAAATAAATTCTTTCCCCAGTGTCGATCTGGCAACATCCTAGTTACAACACGTAACCGAGAGCTTCGCCTTCTTTCTGCAAAAGATGCAGATGTAAAAGTTGGTGCAATGGAGCACGAAGATGCCAAAAATCTGCTACTGCATCAGGCTCGGGCAGAAGAGAGTGATGAAAATAAAGTGCTGGCAGCAGCAATTGTACAGGTTCTTACTCTCATTTTTGGTTTCTTTAGTAAACACTTTCAATCTAAAGCACAAGACAGGAACTCCATTACTTTGCCTTGGCTATTTCCCAAGCTGGCGCTTACATTCATTGCCACTTGTCATTGAGCCAATATCAAGAACTCTATCGACGTTACCATGACAAATTGTTACAGAGTGAGGAGTTCCAAGGAGAGGATCCATATGAACGAGCAGTGTATGCAACGTGGAGACTGAGCTATGACAAACTTGACACATCAGCACGTTCTTTGCTCCAAATTTTCTCAATACTACATCACAAAGGAATTTCAGAGCAAATGTTTGAAAAGGCAGCATTGTCTGAAATGCAACTGGAGGACTCTGAACTACAAAACAAAGTGACAGAGTTGTTGAACCAGCTCGGAAAAATAGGTCCAGACTGGTCATGGGACTTTGGGCAGGTCATCAATTGCCTGGGTTCATATTCGCTCATTGAATATGATGGTCAAAATCACACATACAGCATTCATCCACTGGTACAACAGTGGTGTCGTAGCACTATGGAAGGAAACAGACAACTGATGCAGAAATGTGTACTCAGTATTATTGGCCTATCAATTTCTTGGTTATTTGATGACAAGGACTACAAGTATCGACGCACACTTTTGCAGCATATCTCCAGCTCCAAAGCCTCAGTCAATCCAGAACAGATGATGCCTTCAATTTTAGGTCGTATAGCACTTGTGTATTTTGAACAGGGGCAGTGGAAAGAAGCAGAGGCACTTGAGGTGGTGGTGATGGAGAAGAGGAAGCAGCTGCTTGGTGATAATCATCCTGACACACTCACAAGTATGGCCAATCTTGCAGCCACGTACAGGAAGCAGGGGCAGTGGAAGGAAGCAGAGGCACTTGAGGTGGTGGTGATGGAGAAGAGCAAGCAGCTGCATGGTGATGATCATCCTGACACACTCACAAGCATGGCCAATCTTGCAAGCACATACAAGAAGCAGGGGCAGTGGAAGAAAGCAGAGGTGCTTGAGGTGGTAGTAATGGAGAAGAGGAAGTGGCTGCTTGGCAATGATCATCCTGACACACTCACAAGCATGGCCAATCTTGCAGTCACATACTGGAACCAGGGACAGTGGAAGGAAGCAGCAGCGCTCCAGGTGGTGGTGATGGAGAAGAGCAAGCAGCTGCTTGGCAATGATCATCCTGATACACTCACTAGCATGGCCAATCTTGCAGCCACATACAGGAACCAGGGACAGTGGAAAGAAGCAGAGGCACTTGAGGTGGTGGTGATGGAGAAAAGCAAGCACCTGCTTGGTGATGATCATCCTGACACACTCACAAGCATGGCCAATCTTGCAGGCACATACTGGAACCAGGGGCAGTGGAAGAAAGCAGAGGCGCTTGAGGTGGTGGTGATGGAGAAGAGCAAGCAGCTGCTTGGTGATGAATCATCCTAACACACTCACAAATATGGCCAATCTTGCAGCCACATACTGGAACCAGGGGCAGTGGAATGAAGCAGAGGCACTTGAGGTGGTGGTGATGGAGAAGAGAAAGCAACTGCTTGGTGATAATCATCCTGACACACTCACAAGTATGGCCAATCTTGCAGCCACATACAGGAAGCAGGGGCAGTGGAAGGAAGCAGAGGTGCTTCAGGTGGTGGTGATGGAGAAGAGCAAGCAGCTGCTTGGTGATGATCATCCCGAAACACTCACAAGCATGGCTAATCTTGCAGCCACATACTGGAGCCAGGGGCAGTGGAAGGAAGCAGAGGCACTTGAGGTTGTGGTGGTGGAGAAGAGCAAGCAACTGCATGGTGATGATCATCCTGACACACTCACAAGCATGGCCAATCTTGCAGCCACATACAGAAACCAGGGACAGTGGAATGAAGCAGAGGTGCTTGAGGTGGTGGTGATGGAGAAGAGGAAGCAGCTGCTTGTGATCATCCTGATACACTCACAAGCATGGCCAATCTTGCAGCCACATACAGGAACCAGGGCAGTGGAATGAAGCAGAGGCACTTGAGGTGGTGGTGATGGAGAAGAGGAGAGTGGCTGCTTGGCAATGATCATCCTGACACACTCACAAGTACGGCCAATCTTGCAAGCACATACTGGAACCAGGGACAGTGGAAGAAAGCAGCAGTGCTCAGGTGGTGGTGATGGAGAAGAGCAGCAGCTGCTTGGTGATGATCATCCTGACACACTCACAAGTATGGCCAATCTTGCAGCCACGCATACTGGAGCCAGGGGGCAGTGGAAAGAAGCAGAGGCACTCCAGGTGGTGGTGATGGAAAAGAGGAAGCACCTGCTTGGCAATGATCATCCTGACACACTCACAAGCATGGCCAATCTTGCAGGCACATACAGGAACCAGGGGCAGTGGAAGAAGCAGAGTGCTTGAGGTGGTGGTAATGGAGAAGAGAAGCACCTGCTTGGTGATGATCATCCTGACACACTCACAATGCATGGCCAATCTTGCCATCACATACAGGAACCAGAGGCAGTGGAAAGAAGCAGAAATGCTTGAGGTGGTGGTGATGGAGAAAAGCAGCATGCTTGGTGATGATCATCCTGATACACTCACTAGCATGGCCAATCTTGCAGCCACATACTGGAACCAGGGCAGTGGAAGGAAGCAGAGGCACTTGAGGTGGTGGTGATGGAGAAGAGCAAGCAGCTGCTTGGCAATGACCATCCTTCCATCTCACAAGCATGGCCAATCTTGCAGCCACGTACAGGAACCAAGGAGGCAGTGGAGGAAGCAGAGGCACTTGAAGTGGTGGTGATGGAGAAGAGCAAGCAGCTGCTTGGCAATGACCATCCTTCCACTCTCACAAGCATGGCCAATCTTGCAGCCACGTACAGGAACCAAGGGCAGTGGAAGGAAGCAGAGGCACTTGAAGTGGTGGTGATGGAGAGAGCAAGCAGCTGCTTGGCAATGACCATCCTTCCACTCTCACAAGCATGGCCAATCTTGCAGCCACGTACAGGAAGCAGGCACAGTGGAAGGAAGCAGAGGCACTTGAGGTGGTGGTGATGGAGAAGAGCAAGCAGCTGCTTGGTGATGATCATCCTTCCAGCTTACAAGCATGGCCAATCTTGCAGCCACATACTGGAACCAAGGGCGAGTGGAAGAAGCAGAGCGCTTGAGGTGGTGGTGATGGAGAAGAGAAAGCAGCTGCTTGGAAATGATCATCCTGACACGCTCACAAGTATGGCCAATCTTGCAGCCATACGGGAAACAGGGCAGTGGAGGGAAGCAGAGGCACTTGAGGTGGTGGTTATGGAGAAAGGAAGCAGGCGGCAATCTCTGAGCATGGCTAATGTAATGGATTGCAACTGTCCCCATCACAAAACTTCAGCAAATTGTGTTCACTCCTTTTCTGTATATTTTCATTCTGCCTACTGTGATATTTATAAAGTGTTCATCTCTCCTGTGGTAATTCCGTCTGTTGATAGTTTTTTCCTTTGCTGTTTGCTTGTCATCTTCAGGCATCTGTTTCATAGCCATGAACACTGTAACTATACACAGTGAACTCAATCAGAACCCCTGTAACAAGTTATACTCCACTTACTCAGTCTCTAGAGGCTGGTGCTCCCCACTATTTTTAATTTTATTCCAAGTGGAAAATGTGGTAATAATCAGATGGCACTGATCTAGCTTTTTTCCAAGTCAGATGCCCAAGCACAGATAAACCATGGCATTGTATGCTAGACATCCCTGTTAGCCAATTCAGCTGTTCAGCATACCATATTGTGAGTGCTGACCAAAGTTCATGTAAAGTATGAGTGTTTCCCTTTGAGAAAGCAAAAGAAATTGTTCCGGAACAACATGTGAGAGCTCTCTCAAAATGCCAACTGGACTTGTAAACCCTTGCATTTTCAAATGGCTCATGTGGCATCAAGAGCCTGAGTTCAAGCACAAACACCGTTATCAATGCATGGGCTCTGCAGATCAAATGAAAATTCTACATTCAATTGTATCTATTTCATTAGGAAATAGCTTGGAGCTTGTAGCCACCTTTTGAAACATTG
>JAJIRX010000335.1:0-35088 GCA_023853785.1 Psilocybe azurescens | reverse complement strand
AGAGATCACGTCGCTTGTTACTTTTCATGGTAGTGGTAGCCCTAATCTCCTCAGCAACATCGCTGGTATGTCTTGAACCTGCTTTTTTGTTTGATATAAGGGTCCTTAGATTAATCACCAATTTATGCAATGCCAGGTAATGTTAACTCGTAAACAAGCATCAGATACTACAACACCTGACGGTTGTCAGTTTGGCATATCTCATGATACGTACGTACCTGCTCATTGACGGCCTGTACCAGAGCATCTTTTGATCGAGTTTTACCTTGTTCTCAAAATTTAATCAGCGCAATCAGTGAGCTTATCTGCTGGTCTCACATCGTACTAATCATTTCTAATTCTCAAAATTTATACATAGAATTAGCAGGAGCTTGGGAATGCCTCATCGTATACGATTCTCTTATTTTCGGACTAATCCTACATCAAATATTGAGGATAGGACTCGCTTACCTACCATTGGACTGAACAGATTGTCTCTAGAATCTTTGCTTCTGAGAGATGGTGTGTACTTTTCCAGATGTTAGGTCTTCTCGTTTAAAATGTTTTATACTACGACAGGTGTTGTATATTACTGTTATATTTCTCAAATCATAATTCTTCTTTTTTGGCTGCTTACAATGTCTGATAGGATAGCAGTGATACTCAACATGACCAACACAGTTACTTTCTATGTAATTATGCCACGCTTTTAATACCGTACTTATTACTAATAATTCTGTTTAGCTCCCCCTGAGTCCCTTTGTTCTCCTAAATTTCTAAGGAAACTGATCACTGGCTGATTCGTCAGCCAATCTTGCGTGTTGTCTGTCTACGCTATCGTGCAAGTGAGAGTCAGACTCTATGATATTCTACATTTGAAGCTGACCGTTGCTTAGTATTTCTGTTATCATGATGTCTCGACTTATGCTAACTTACATGAAAGAGCCGATGTCGGTATAATGTCGAAGCCCTCGCAGATCCCTTCATTTATTTTCGAGGAAATATGATTAATCTCTATCTAAACGTGCGTCATTGTGTAATCACACGTACAAGACGAGTAAAACTTCTATTTATTACCTGTATGCATATGGTATAAGTTCATGTAATTTCGTCGATCCCGTTGGTCTCAATTTCATCTTTATCAAGCCCAAATGAATCATCAACACCTAGAAACCCAAACTAGCCACAAATATTTCCTGCATGTGTTAAAGTGAATACATTTTTGTGAGAGCTGATTGCTCTGCCGTCATAGTTTCCCGAAACTGTAAACAATCTCAACAAAGCACTACAAACAGTCAGCAGATGCCTGATACTCATGGCAGTTGAAAGATGAACGATCACATCTTTATATTTGTCACCTTGCTTTTGAAAACGACTTGAATCCCAAACTTCTGCGTTGAGTCTACTTGTATGTTATTCATTCTATGAACAGCCCAAATATAGCCATCGACATTTCTGCCAACAGTTATGGAAACGTAATGAAATGAACGCGCACCTCAACTGCTACATTGTTATTTAAGTTAATTTCAACAGTTGGGTATATGACTCATTCACATTGCCGCTGCAGTCTCTCTGTTTTATGATCACATAACACTGGAACCGTCGACTGCATTTTGAGGCGCCCAGAACCCAAAGTGCTTTTCTTTTTTATCCATAGATATTTTGCAGCGGTGACAAATATGACATTCATTCCGGTGATTACTCGAAGGCTTTGGTCCTCCGGTGAGTCGTTTGAATAAACTTGATGCAAAATAAATCTGAGTCTCCGTAATTCTCCGTAATATCGTACAGAGGTCTGCATTATTGTGACCAGATGCAGTCAGGTATTGGCAGACTAAATCAAGGCAATTGATTACAGGTGCCTTCCGGAAATACCGGCAATATTTCGGCAATTTGTAGTAATAGCAAGTGAAATACTAGTATGCGGTGAGTGAATTCTTTTCAAGGTTCACTGATGCGTGATTTTGCTGAATGTCTGTATCCAGCGTTTATTAGTCTGCGAGTATACGTCCTATACGAGCGATCGTGTCGTGCTACTTTCCATGGCAGTGGTAGCTCTTATTCTGGTAGCAATATCACTGGTATGTGAACCTGCACTGTGTTTTTTTTGTCTATATACACAGACTATTGACGAACACAACACCAGAGACTCGTAACTCGTAAGCAAGAATTGGGAACTGCAGCACCGGATGGCTGTCAGATAGGAATATCTCATGAGACGTATGCACCAGTCCGTTTATGAAGTATATGGAAGTATTGTTTGATTGTTTTTGCCCTGTTACCAGTGCAATCAGTGAGTTTACAAGTTACATGTCCGTAGCTCTCATGGTGCTAGTCATTTCTAATCTTCATTACACGTAGGACTAGCAGGATCTTGGGAGTGTCTCATCGCATACGATTCCCTTATATTTGGATTAATCCTTCACAAAATCTTGAGGGATAGGATTCGCAAGTTACCTGCCATTGGACCGGATAGACTGCCTCTTCGATCCCTGCTTCTAAGAGATGGTAAGTGCTTTTGCTGATGTCAGGCTGAGGGTTTGTTAAAATAAATATTGCACACCCTGATAGGCACTATATATTACTTGTGTGTATCTCCCTCCAATCTGCGCACTTTGTTTTCTCGGTCATTAACAGTGACTAGAATTGCGTTAATGCTCAACATGGCCAACACTGTTACTTTCTATGTAATTATGCAACGCTTCTAATAAGATATATATTATTAATTTTATCGCACAGCTCCCCAAGTGAGCATCTGGGTCTCCCTATTTCAAGAAGGACTTATCTATAGTTTCTTTTTCAAAGCCAATCTTGCGCGGTTGTTTATCCATGCTTTCGTGCGAGTAAGAGTTGAACTTATAATTTTTTTCTACATTTGAAGTTAACGTTCACCTAGCATCTCAGTCATCATGATGTCTAGGCTCATGCTTAACTTACATGAATGGGACAATGTCGGCATAATGTCACAGTCTTCGCAGCTCTCTTCTATAAATTTCAACTAGAGCACACTGTTGTATACTGTCGACTTCTCAATCCAACTAAATGCCCTGATAATTGTATGATCACAGGGACATGACGTATAAACGCTGGCTCTCCAGCATATCACTTACTCTCTTGAACGGATAAAAGCCTTGAGAGCCCAACAAGAGCAAGCTATATTGAGCCAGAAATGATTTTCTTTAGAATTTTGACTTCCATGAAATTTCAATTTGAACAAAATGCCCCACAACGTTTGTTTTCAAAAGTCGGTTGGAGATATCTTCTCTGAGGATTGAGATGAACACACGATCAATGCTTGTCGAGTTACGAGTACAGTCCTAATTGCAGCTTAGTTGTGCATGCACCTTTTTGCACGAGACACATAAGTGGCATAATATATCTTCAACACACGTACAGTGCGCTACTACTTACGAAATCACTCCAGAGCGATCTATTTCTAAATAACGTAACAGTTGGAGGGTTGAACCATTTAGACATTCGTAAAGTCTGAATATTATTTTGCGATTTTCTGTTTACTATTCCGGAGTGTGTAACTACTTGCACGTAGCCGCCATAGTTTAACCAGCCACTGCGAAAGCCTATCGCGGATGCATTTTCACATATCTGTCTATTATACAATGCGACGACAAAATTTCCAACTTATTAAAGTACACCGGCAGGGCAGATGAGTGAATTCATTCTATCCAAATCACCAGCCAAGTCCATCCATACATCTCTGCCCTCATTCGATTCCGCGAATTTCCTAAGCGTCGATTTTAACTTTCTCCAGATGGGCTCCACGAGGCCCGGACCCAGATCTCCGCAGTCTCCGATAGCCATCACTGGTAGATATGGTCAAGCTTGCTCTCCGGGGCTTTATCAGGGCTCATTATGGGGATGGTACTAACCTTATGATCGTAAAGTGGTGACTGTAATGGCAACAGCGGAAGATGACATGAGCAGACGGCCGTGGTGCGTATCGTGACTCGTGAGAACCGGGAGATGCCGAAGTGCTAAGCATAGGGGAAACGAGGTTTGGGCGAGACAATCCAAGTCGTGATAAGCACACGTTGAAACTTGAAGAGAACCACGACCACTGGATCTTCAAGACGTTGAACTTACGAATACTATTTCAATACATACACCATTGACCTACGGAATTCTCCGCAGCCTTTGGATTGAAGTATAAATACGTACGTGATTCGTCTTTATCCCACAGATGTTGGTTGAACTCGAACATGAACAATCCCATTCTCCCTCCTATTCAGCATTGTCAACTACCTGTGCTATAGTATTTGGACTCCTTTTCCAATGTCCACCCCAATTGAAGACGACTTATCAAATGGTAGTGGGCCAAGGTGGGTTTGACATCTGTACACTGCGATGTTATCCGATTCTTCGATGCTACAAACCGTTTGCTAATCGATCCACCATTCTCAGTGCCTTGGACGTAGAGCATCTCATCTCGTCCGATGTCTGCTATCCTCTTTCTGCGAAAGCACAGGTGCTGGCTGATCCAGACCTCTTGAAAGAGATATTTTCCTTGTTCGGACAGATCACTAACCAGGATCTCTTATTGGCTTCGTTAGCATGCCACAAATTTCTAGAAGTCGGTATGAATGCTTTATGGGGAAGTTTAGGCTATCCAAAAAAATCCGCCAAGATCAGTCCCTCGAAAACAGTGGGCGTGTCTGATAAAACCATTCCATCTGTGATGTGTAAGGACGGCAGATTCGTGAGTGATAAATGGCACGATATTTCAGAAATTTTTGCGCTGAACTGTTTGTCGAGGTGGCAAACGGAATTATATTGGAGGAACATCTTACTCGATTTGACTACTACGCGCGGCGAATCAAAGTGTTGTATATGGACGCCAAAACCTACAACATTGTTTCATACGACGTCGCCACATTCATTGCCTTATATCGACAGTCTACCGCCTTCCCAGTTCTCCAGACTCTGACATTTATGTTCAACGATCGACTTACCCAAGGTGTCTCCACTTTGTTTCTCCTTGCTTCGGGCGCACTTTCCGCTCTCACTATCAGTGGCGTATCTTCTTTGGACGAGTTCTTTGCTACTTCCCTATTGCACGTTACCTCCATCAAATCGAAACAGCTGGTCGATCTCACCTTGGAGGGAAAGCTCACCCACTCTACGCTGGATATAATGCCCAAGTTCAACAAGATCCAACGATTAGATATTAACCAGTCAGGTGTTCACCACGTCATGGATCTCCTGTCGCGAATGGCGCATTTTGAGAACTTGAAGATTCTCACATTGACTTTTCGTTCGAGGATTACAAGCCTACCAACAACGACGCCTGGTACATTTGCTGCGGAGTTGCCTGAGTTGTATCAACTCACATTACAGGGGGCATAAGAATCGTTGATCACTTTCTCAATTCTATAACGGCAGTCCAGCTCGCACGTATCACCATAGACCTGAGAGGATACAATCCTTCATTGGGTGATGAAGACCTCATACGAAGCATTGGTAGAGTTTTCTCTTCGGCGCCTTGTGTGCAATACATCAATATTTATGGTGGTATTTGGAGAGGTAGTCTTTCATTACCCAGCAACTGGTTTCCGGACATCTTAGCGTGGAGGCACCTCAGAGAGGTCACTGTTCCCTTGGTTCCGTTAGCAGCTCACCATCTTTCTTTGCCGGGATTACCAGGTCAAAGGTGGACTTTGCTGGAGGTGATTGATTTGACGGGTGGTTTTGGGAATTTGGAACCAGCCCGTTGCTTCTCTCACAAATTCACCTATTTGTGGAACATTTCCCAAATCTCAAACAACTATCAATGCCCTTATCCCTCAGGATGGACTCGAGCGAAATCAAGCGTATGGGGACGCACATCAAGAAGGAACGCTCGTGCTACAAGCTGCAGAAGCTATGTTTATGTCCCGTGATAGCCAACCTGTCCGCCTGGGGGAGGATGAACATGAAGGAGACAGCTACTCAAAGCAATGCAGTACCGAATTCGGCCCTTTAACTCATGACATAACCGACTTGGTAGTGACGAGCCAATTTATCGATCACATCTTTCCGCATCTGGTTGAATTATCGATGGGTGAATTATTTTACGTGGATGCCAGATGGCGTACAGCATTTGAGGTCGGGGTAAAAACATCTCAGCTGACGAGGATGAGAGCGACTAGAGATCATAGTTGTGCGTAGAAGTGAATCCGATTCGGAAAACCCACTCGAGGACCTTTAAGTTGGGGAATTGGGTGGGGCCCTTATGCAAAAAATCTTGGGACTACGAGTATGATTACACATGCAAAACAATATTTTCGAGATTGTCAATTAGGTGGTCAAGAGCTGCGATGCGGCGCTTCACAAATTCATAACCGGCAAGCTCGCTCCCCACCTCGGACCAAGTTCAACCTTTAAATTGCACTTCGAAACTCAAAAGCAGCTTTTCGGAACTTATACCGAAAAGTTCATGTTTCTTTTCAACCAGGATTAAAAATTACCTTGTATAGAAACTATAATCACCCTTCGAAAAGAAACCGCTATTTTCTTGTATAAAATCTGTTTGGTTTATTTCCAACTAGGTGAGATTTTGAATAGCAAATAATGTGAATTGTTTGGACAACGAATAGAAAGGTCTACACTACGAGAAATAGATTAATAAAAACCAAGTGAAACGTAACTATACATGATTATAACACATCAAGAACTTGGTCAAGGCATCGTTCATGAATTCTGCGTCCGAGTTGCAACCGTGAGAACTCGGAAGATGCCGAAGTCAAGATCGGCAAAGGCGAGGCAACAAGCGCACGTTGAGGAGAACCACGATCACCACCCAATCTTTTCAGCATCTAAGTGCTCTATCTGCCATGGCTAGCACATCTGCATCTGCTGCGGATGCATCTATTTAGATCTAGAAGCCACAACAGGTAATGTTTGCAGCACCAGGCTGTGTGCAACTCGCGTGTTTGCTCCTTGCCACTCTCTGCCTTTTATACTGGCTCACAGGCTTCGTCTTCTTCTTCTTTCGACCTAGCTACTCACCGACATCTTCTCGCTGGTATTTGCAGCGGCAGCGGAAGCATCATCTATATACACCGCTCTGCAAAACCTGTCCGAACGGTCGACATCACTCTCACTCTGCTGACGACGCTGGTGCTGACCGGACACACAACTCTGCACACAACTCTAGTTTACTAATGGACCGACCGACGGGCGGACATCCGTACAGGTCACACCCTTACCAGCCATATCCTCAACCTCGTCCTGCGAATCCTCAGTCTGCGCTTCCTCCTCGCATTCCTAATCCACAATCTGCGCCCCTCGCCCTCCGAATCCACAGTCTGCGCTTCCTCCTCGCCTTCCGAATCCACAGTCAGCACTTCCTCGCCCAGCCAATCCACAGTCTACACTTCCACGCCCTCCCAACCCTCAATCTACACTCCTCGCCCCCCAATCCTCAGACTGCGCCACCTCGGCCAGCCAATCCTCAATCCAACCATCCTCGGCCAGCTACACCCCATCCGGCTCACCCTCAGCCTACTCATCCTCAAATAGCTCACCCTCACCCGACCTATCCTCACACTACCAACCCTTACCCTACTCCTAACCCTTACCCTACTCCTAACCCACACACGACGCACCCACGCCCTACAACTAACCTCCTTCCTCCTCATCCTCACCCCATCAACGGACATACCGCCCATCCTACTCACCCCCTTCCGAACCAATACCAAAACGGGCCAGATGATAATTCGGACGATCTCACAGATGTCCCGCCGCAGCAACAGCAGCAAGGCAACATCGACCGCCGCGCACGGCGCCTCTACCTCCAAAAATCGCACTCAGCACCGTGGAAGCGATCAACAACGGAATCGTGGACGTCACGAAGACAATGCGGCGCACGCGGCTGTACCCGCCCGACGCGCCGGAGCTCACAGACTGGCAGTACCCGCCGCGGCACAGCTGGTACGCGCCGAACAGGAAGCCGACGAACATCCTCGTGCTGGGCATGTCCACGCTCCAAGGGGCGCAGTACTTCCACTCCTCGCCGGCGTTCCTCTCGTCCTCCTCGGAGCCGACGGCGACGGTCACGAACACGAACACGTCGGAAGACGCGGGCGCGGCGCGGATCGGGATTCTGAACTTCGCGTCGGCGACGCAGCCGGGGGCGGGTTTCTCGAGGGCGCGCGGGCGCAGGAGGAGTCGCTCGCGCGCTCGTCGACGCTGTACGTCTCGCTCACCACGCCGACCGCGCGCCCGTTCTACGCCGCGCACGCGAAGGACAGCGGGGGCGGGTTCTACTCGCACTGCATGATCTACTCGCCGAATGTGCACATCTTCAGGGACGACGCGGGCGCGTGGGTCGCGCCGCGCCAGGTGGACGTGCTCACGAGCCCGCGGTGAACGCGGCGCATGTGCGGCGCGCGAATCGGTTCCGGCACATCCCGCCGCCGCAGCTCGAGGCGAACATCGAGGAGGTGATGCGCGAGCGCATGGCGCGGGTGCTTGCGCTCTTTGAGAGGCAGGGCGCGAAGAATTTGGTGCTGGGGAGCTTTGGCACGGGGGTGTTTAGGAACGATGTGAGGGCGGTGGCGAGGGTGTGGCGGGAGCTGCTGGTTAGTCAGGGAGCAAGGTTTGCGCGGTCGTTTGAGAATGTCGCGTTTATGATTCCGGATGACGAGACGAGGGCCGTGTATGAGTCAGTTTTGAACCCCAGGAGGGAGGAGGAATTCCAATATGTGAGACGTGTGTATGTGTATGTGTGTATTGTGTATGCCTCTGGGTTTCTTTCTTTGCTCGAGCTCTCGTATCGTTACAGTATTGTTCTGTTCTGTTCTGTATTTCGTTTCATTTTCGTCATGTTATGTGTAGTTTAATCTCCGCGAGTCAAGTACTTACTCAAATTATATGCTGACTGCCAATGCCAGTCTATGTGAATCCCTCGGACTCAGGAGCACGTGAGGACCCTGAGGGTCGAGGCGCAGCGGATGGCGAAAGACGTCGACGCTCCAAGAGATCCAAGGAGGGCTGCGCTGGATCACTCGGATACACCGATACTGAGCCGAGGAAGGGCCCACCCTTAGAGGCTATTAAATGAGACTAAAAACGCTAGTCTGTCTGAATCATAGTTAATATTGGAAGAAGGGCTGCTCCTATTAAATTTGGCTATTTCCTGTATGCTGTCGGCCTCATCACAACTCAAACTAACCCACCCACCATCTCTTGGTTCTACTATCTGCTAAGTATACGTACCCTCTCAGACTTTTCCAGAAGCAGGTGGTATTCATATCTTCAGGATGCACTATAACATATATAGCTACTTGACATGACATGACATTGACAATCACGATTAGAGGGAGCGGGAGCAGCCGAACACATAACGTGGACACCTAATCATGGTGCCGGTGACTTGATTAGGATCATGATCAGCACACAAAGGATCGTTTTAAAGAGCCACTTTCCTCTTCAGCCTCTCCTTTTGTGTATTCTTTCATCTCCTCTTCTACAAGGCTCAATTACTTGACTTCAAGTTGTAGGATCCCACAAAACTCTCTGTTGTCCTTTCTGGTCAAAGATCAAGAAGACTGCGGTCTTGAACAGAATTTTCACTGCGCTAACCCACACCGCTACTCTAGTCACCAGTCTATAGTGGCATCTCATTCTCATGGCGGCGATGGACATTGAAGCAGACACTCTGTAAGTCCTCTAACTTGTCGTATTATCCTTTCATCCTCAATACCATCACATCTTACTTGATCGGATCGATTTCGATTTCGATGTTCGTAGACCTCCCAACCAAGCCCTCACCTTCGCCCCCGCTAGCGATGCAGCCCCAGTCCCAGTCCCAGATCCAGTCCCAACTCCAATTCGAGCTCCGGTGTTCTCGCCTCCGAGCCCTACTCCCCCCTGCATCCGTCGACCTCAGCCCCAATCCAAGGTACCCAGTTCCCGATCCAGAGCCCATACCAGAGCCGATTCCCCTGCCTCCACCCAACCCCCCCAACCGAATCCGCACACGAACCCGAACCTGAACCCGAACTCGCCCCCAACCAGCGTCAGACATCGAGCCAGAGCCCACACGCACACGCAGATGCATCGACGCCGCCGACTAAGGAAGACCCGTCCCGCCTGCACACGGGACGGTACGAGCCCACGCACCCGGCATACCGCCTCTCACGTGGGCAACTCCGCAGAATCGCGGCGACGACGCTGAAGAGGTTGGATCTGGGGTATTATGTCCCTCCCGCGCCTGCTCCTTCGAAGGATGCTTTACTCTCGCGGGCGGCGAATGGCGAGGCTGTGGGTGGAGGTGGAGGTAGGGACGAGAGTGCAAATGCAAATGGCAACGGCGATGGCGATGTAATTAAGGATGAAGGGGACATAAAGGAGGAGGAAGAGGAGCCTAAAATCAAACTTGGTCCCGAATCCGCACCTGAACCCAAACTGGAAAAGTACGACCTGGCGTCAAAAATAGAATGGACGAACGCGCACACCGAGTACTGGGCGCCTGATGCGCCTGAGCTCAGCGGGCCCTGGGACAGTGAGGATTGGGGCGAGACCAATCTGGACGCGGAGATGGACGCGCTGTCCCAGACGCAGTCACAATCCGTGCATGAAGACGAAGTAGTAAAAATGGAGGCGGAAACCACGAATCTGGAGGACCCGACAAACACGAAAACAAGGATCATCGTCAAGGAATACTCGACCCTGGTCGGCGCGCGCAGGCTCCACGCGCACCTCCGTCTGCACCCTCCTGCATCGGGGAACACCACCATCGGCGTGCTCAACTTTGCTTCGGCGAAGAAACCGGGTGGCGGGTTTATCCACGGCGCGCAAGCCCAGGTATGTTCATACCGATTCTCTCAACGCGCATATACTCTACGCGCACATAACATCCCATGTCCGACCTTTGCATAATGATAAACAAAACAATCTAACCTACCCTTCCCCCCTCCCCCTCCCTCCCCTCCCCTTTCCTCTCCCACACCCACCTACCATCACCACCACTACCACCACATCACCTATCACCCCCAACAGGAAGAATCCATCGCCCGCACATCGACGCTCTACCCCTCCCTGATCGCCGCGCCCGCAGCGCCCTTCTACGCCCACCACGCCCGCGCCCCGGCGGACGCGTTCTACACGCACGCGATGGTGCACTCGCCGCGCGTCGTGCTCTTCCGGAACGACCGCGGGTGGTGGCTGCGCCCCGTGGAGGTGGACGTGCTCACGTGTGCGGCGGTGAACGCGGGCGAGGTGCGGCGCCGCGAGGAGGAGGAGAGGGAGGAGAGAGAGAGGGAGAGAGAGAGAGATGAGTGGAAGGAGGAGATGGAGCGGTTAAGGGAGAGAGTGAGGAGGGCGGAGGAGGCGAGGGTGAGGAGGAGGGAGATACAGGAGAGGGAGAAGGAGAGGCAGGCATGGGAGGATGAGGTTGGTGCGGATGAGGTTGGTGCGGATGAGGTTGGTGCGGATGAGGCTGGTGCGGATGTAGAGGAAGGGAAGGAGGGGAAGGAGGGAAAGTGGAGGTTGGGGAGACCCGGATCGTAGAGCGGGAAGAAGACCCCCAAACACGCACAACACCCGAAGCCGAACGCGAATCCACTCCCGCCTCTACCCCCGCTCCCACAACTCCATCGACAACAACAGCGACGCTCCCCACCCCAGAACCAGAAACACAGGCAAAACCAGAACCTCCTTCCCCGTCCCCCGCCACTCCCACTCCACCACCACCACCACCGGCACGCACACCCTTCGAAACCGAGCGCCTCATCGCCTCGCTCATGCACACCCGCATCGCGCGCATCCTCGCGCTCTTCCAGCAAGCACGCACGCCACACCTCGTCCTCGGATCCTTCGGCACAGGCGTCTTCCAAAACGACACCCGGCTCGTCGCGCGCATCTTCTGGGATTTGCTCGCGAGAGAGGGGGCGCCATTCGCGGGCGTGTTTGAGAGTGTGGTGTTTGCGATTTTGGGGAGCGAGACTGTAAGGGTTTTTAGGGAGGTGTTTGCGTGTCCTGAGGAGGATGGGGATGGGGATAGGGAGGAGGAAGAGGAGGAGGAGGGGAGGAAGGAGGATGTGGATCTGTTTTATGATGATGCTGGAGATCGAGATCGAGAGGCTAGCCACGGTGCGCAGGACGGCCACGGTGCGCAGGACGGCCGCACTGACGGAGGCGACGCAGCTACAGTGGCGGGAGGAGGAGTAGCCAACACCGACGACGCACAATCCCTGCCAGAAATACAGATTGACACAGGCGAAACTAAACCCAATGCCGAAGATTCACAGTGGCAGCAGGGTGCAGGCGGCTCTGCAGATGTAGAGATGCTCGACGTGCTGCCGCCGCCGTCTATACTTGACCGCGAACATACGTTTACGCCAGCATAACACGCAGATAGAACTAAGGAGATCTCGAATCTACTATATGATAATACTTATCATGGCTGGATGAATGCCCGCCATATATTATAAGTAACAATGTATGACTAAAGGCAGTAATAAATGTAGGCGCTCATAGTAGAAACAAATAAATAGTGGGATGGATGTTCAATTCCAGAACAGAAATTCCGAACAGCGCTTAACCACCACCATCCAATCGTGAGAATTTGTTCCTCTACCACCGTAGCTTGGACTTCGGTGTAAGGTAGTTCTATCTATCTGCAAAGTTGAACTAACGTTTCTGTCTGAACGGACCATTCCTCAGGCGAGAGCTCCTGCTCTCTAGATTTTAGAGCTCGGAAAGGAATACCTTCAAAGGGCGTTCTCTCTTGTAGGATGTTCTGGAAGGAGGCGGGACGTGTCGATAAGAAAAGCCTGAAGAACCCAAGAACCAGAATCGAGGAGGAAGAAGTGCATCTACCTTTGTCATTAGGCCGTGTCGACCTGCCATGCGTCTATAGAAGGCGGTAACCAAAATGCTTGAGGATAGACAAGGATGTGGGTATTTCACCTATCGTTAAATTCGTTGGATCGAAATAGAAAAGGTTTGGGTGTAGACGACGACTGCTGCTATTGTAAATTGAGATGCCCAACGGAGCATCTTCATCGACAATGATGGTCGCCGGTTCTTCTGCTGTGAGATTCTGTCCTACGGGTTTAAGCACCTCGCCGAGCTCCTCGGTCATCTCCAATAAGAGTTTTTGAAGCCCCATAGATACTCCACCAAAGCGACGTGGTGATCTGAATTGAGGTTGTGATAGTAGTGAAGTGAGGCTTTGACAGTGTCACGAATGATTTCAACATCATCAACCTTGGCTGTATATCGCATATGGGAATCAAGATGTGAAGCGACCAAAGGACTATACTGGTCAAAGTAAACCCGTCCGTCGAGTACAGTGAGTTCGAGGTCGAGGACAGTTCTTGGGTGTGTTTGAGAGTGTAATTTTGCAATTTGGGGAAGTGGACCTATAAATGTTTTTGAAGATCTATCCTGCTGCAGAAAAAGACTGAGAAATGTAGCGCCGGACGAGAAGCGATGCAAGAAGGGGTGTTTGAAGCAAGATACAGCCAAGGATGGAGTAGAGGCAAAAGAAAGGATGCAGCAACTTTTTCTCAACCGAGTAACAAAGAAAGGAAAAGGCGAGGTTGTAGTCATTTGAGCCATGCGGCAAACACGATTTGTCGCTGTTGTCGGACACCCGTATTAGTAAAGGGGTGAGATGCTTGGTTACCGACACGGAGCTCAGCCCCTGCTGCATGTGTGCCACATGCGTGAGGCTAATTCAAGGCTTGTCATGTGGTACAGAGCGTTCAACTTGCGGTACATGCCATGCACATTGCATGTGGCTTTTGAGAATTTTTCACTGGGAATGAAGAAAGATGAAGAAGTAGGAGTTAGAACACGTTGATATTACGTACAAGCAATGGCTTTGTATTTCACCTTCCATACCGAGTAACTTCGTGCTTGAACACGACTTTGTCGCGAGGAACTAATCCGAAATAGCCTCGTTTTTAATGCAGTCTGTTTCTGTTATCTGTTATCGGTATCGCAATGCAGTGCAGGGGCAATTTGAGCCACGCGGCAAACGCGCCCCACATGCACATTTCATGTGATCTAACTTAGAAGAGTTTAGTCCGACGAATATGTTTCATTAGACTCGCCAGTCAGTCACGCTGGCGAGCGCTAGTCACATAACATCACAGAAGCAACATGTTGGGGAGCTTGCTCCTAATGGCACTGCGATGGTTACAACTATATAGAAGCCACCACAGGTAGTGCTGTCGCAACGGGCAGTGTGAAACTCCCGTGTTTACTCCTTATAACTCTCTGCCGTTTACACTTGCTGACTGAGGTTTCTTTTAACCTCGTCCTGAACGGATTTTTGGGACGTACAATCACCACTTACTCTGGACCTAGTCTCTCCTAGACAGACTTCGATATATGTGATATACATTCGTATCACGATATCTGAAGTCTATTGTTTACCACGCCCCAAAACCGCGCTAGAAAAAGTTTATGTAATCTTCGGACTTTGAAACCACGGTCCAAGCTCGTCGCGTCAATATTGCTCGATCTCAGCTTCCTGTAGACGTGATATTTCGTACAATCCTCTCTTTATACATCTCATATTTTGGTTTAGATATCTTGAATGGTCTGTGATTGCTTATGAATACTCAAGGATGGCTCCGGGACACCGCTGGCAGGACCCTGTAGGCCTCGAGACCATCAATACGATCGTGAAGAAACTCATACCAACATGGACGAATGGGCTACATGCGGTCCAGCTGGAACTTGTCTCGTATATTCTGGATGGAATACGTAGATGTGCTGTGTTGTACTGCAACTGGTGACAGGAAATCAGCAGCGTTCTCCATTCCAATACTTGTGCTTCGAGAGTACAACGAACACCCAGAGGCGTATGAGGCTGGTCTTCCCACTCGGGCAAGACCCATTGGTGTCGTAATCACGCCGACAAAAGGATTGGCAGATAATATTGTATGTTTGCTTCATGTTTCTGCGATTGGTCCACTCATGGCTTTCGAGGTTCACGAGCTTTCAAACCTACATATTTCCACATGGGGTCTTTCATTTCGTCTAGCCTTTGCTGCCATCGGGACTTTCTTACGTGGTCGGCTTCCTACCTCGATATCTCTTGTTGGTCTCACTGCAACTCTCGAGCCTGGTTCACCTACAGTCTCTGTGTAAAAGTCTAGGCTTCTTTGAAGGCAACTTTAGGCTCATTTGGAGATCCAACGAGTGTCCAAATACGCAGTTTGGTATCCAATTCCTTACTCATGGACTGAACGGCGACAAATTCCCTTATCTGCTTCCATACCTGGCCAGCAGAAGAAAGACGATCATACATTGTCGAACTCTTGACCAGGTCTCACGTGTATATGCTTATCTATGGCGCCTTCAACCAGATGAGACTAATAAGCTTATTTGAGCTAGAGTCTATCACAGTATTTGCCCGCCCGAATACAACAAGGAGACGATACACCTTCTCGAGATTGATCCGCGCTTGCAAATTGTCATATCTACTGTTGCTTTTTCAAACGGTCTCAATGCAAAGTCTCTTCTGGATAGCCTCGGTTGACTCCAAGATTCAGTAGGGGCGTTGAGCGGAGAATCCAGGGGTGAAAGAGTTGTTGTACTCTGGACCCCTCGTAAGTTCTCTTTCTTGTATTATCCCTTCATTTCCATTACTACATAGTACTCGATCGGACGGTATGTTCCTTGTTTCTCTATTATGAAATAACCTATTTCCTTCCCTCTCTACCCAATCCAACCTACCTTGATAACGCATCTTCCTCTCGCTATTCCCCGCGCCTCGCACCAGAGCCGACACGACGCACTTTACACCCACGCGATGGCATACTCGCCGCGTGTCGTGCTCGTCCGGAACGATAAGGGATGCAGCCGGTGGAGATGGACGTGCTCACATGTACGGCGATGCGGGCCAAGTGATGCAGTAGGAGGGTAGGGAACTGGAGGAGGTGGAGAGGGAAAAGTGAGAAGACGGAGTGAGAGGTAGGCGGTTGACGGAAAGGGTGAGGAGGCAAGGCGAGGCGAGCAAAAAGAGGACGGACGAGGGGGCTGACAAAGGTAGTAGAGCAAGATGCAGAACTCGCCAGAAGGTTCCCGAACGTCCTAGAACTCGCAGACGGCCTTGAAGCACGCGCAACTCCCGGGCTTAAGTCTGCACTCACCTCTATCCCCGCCTCCAATACTCCACCACTCGAACGCACACCTCTCGAAAGCGAACATATCATCGCCTCATATCTCCCGCATCCCCGCGCTCTTCCAGCACTCCCATACCCCGTACCTCATCCTTCGCTCTTTCAGCACGGGTGTGTTCCAGAAACACACCCCTCGCCCTCGTCGCGTGCATCTTCTGGGATTTACTTGCGAAAGAACGAGGGCAGTTCACAAATGTGTATATGAGGGTGTGGTTTTTATGACTTTGGGAAGTGGGATTGTTAATGTTTTTAGGGGAGATCGAGATGGACACAGTGTGCAGGATGGCCGCATTGATGGAGGCAATATAGGTACAGTCTCAGGATCTGGGGCAGCCTGCAAGACTATCACCTTTGAGTCCCCAATCTCTGAGTTTTTCTTATCACATCCCGTACGTACAACAAAGGAGTCGCGTCAAAATGGATATGCAGCGCAAGTATCGCAGTGTTACTACGCGCTATTTCAATTCTGTCTGTATTATGCCTTTGGAAAGTGCTCAGTTTAATCCTTTGTATATTCAGGCGTCTATGGTCAAGGATTTGTCTATGGTGAAAGCAATGGTGGGCATGTGTTGGCCAATAACTCGGTCATGTGCTCAGCCTGTACCCTAAAATTGGCGGACACTGGGTCACGGACACACTGGCAATCGGATAGGTTCGTGAGCACCTGTGGGAACGGAAAATCAGGAAATTATATAGATGGCTATGTATAGACTAATTAAGTAGAAAAGAAGTACAATAATATCATTCAAGAAGTCTGAAGACGACAGAGTGATGAAACTAGTAAGTAGAGAAAGAAGTACAATACAATATATGTCATTCAAGCCAGTCTACTGGAAAAAAGGGGGATAAAAAGGAATGATGCAGGAAACAATGGAGGAGATTGAAAGGACGTCTGAGAGGTGAGTCTAATGAGAAGGTGATAGGTAAAGTCCAGTCTATACCCAGTTTTCAAGATCAAGGATTGGCCCGAATTATGGTCGTTATTGGTGTAAGATAATTGATTCTACGAATGTGAACCAACGTCAATGTCTGAACAGACCATTCCTCAGTTGAAAGCTCTCTCACGCGGTTCCGGTCTAACTTACCTTGAAAAGAAACATCGTCAAAAGGCGTTTTTTCTTGCAGGATGCTGTCAAATGAAGCGGGATGTGTCGATAAGAAGAGCCTGAAGAATCCAAGATCCGAATTTATGTTGGCAGGGAGTCTAAATGACAAAGGACCACCCCTTCATCACCATGGCTGAGCGCGACCATCGATCGAGGAAGCACAGGCGCGTTTACTTTTGTCTTTGGGCCCCATCTACCTTTTCCTATTGGAGGCAGGTACCATGCATCTGTTGAAGGCGGTATGTCAAATGCTTGAAGATGAACTACAATGCGGATGGCTCACTTATTGTCAGATCTGTTGGGTTAAAGTAGAAAAGGTGTGGGTACAAAGAGCGCCAGCCTTTGTTGTGTAGTGTAACCCCTAGCTTTACTTTTCCATCGACAACAATGGTGGCTGATTCTTCTGCTATCAGATTCTGTCCGATGCGGTTGAACACCTCGTCAGACACGTCTGTCATCTCCACCGAGAGCTTGTGAAGCTCCACACAGACACCACCAAGTGGACGCGGGGAGACGCGAGTGAGATTGCGATAGAAGTGAAATGAATATTTCACAACATCACGGACAATCTCAACATCACCAACCTTGGCTGTCTGGGGCATGCGGGAGGGAAGATGGCCAGTGGCCAATGGATTATGTTGGTCAAAATGAACATATCCATTTAGCACGGTAAGTTCAAGGTCGCAGCCCTGCCGAGTGTCAACCAGCACGACAGATAACTGTAACCTCCAATGAGGAGGGAATATAGACTCTAGCCATACCCAATCCGTGCTATAGAGACGGATATTGTCATTGGCAAGCCGGTCTAGCTTTGAGTAGAAGAGAGGCAGTAATCGAAATTCGGGACTGTCCGGAGGCAAGACAAGAACAGAGAACAGGGTATCTACGTGCGTAACCACGAGATATCCCTGACACGGATTAGGCTCCATGACAGTTTCTAACAGGTTGGTGTTGTGGACAGCAAAGCGCGAGCCTACAGTGACTCCCTGTGCCGAACCAGCGTGCAGAATTATTTCTTGATTTTTCCTGTGTCGTCTTGTCAAAATCATGGATTTGTCGGCACCCAAAACGCGATTATTGAACAATCGCCAATGTATGCCATCGCCCTCACACTGTGGTGTTTGTAGGCTACTACAAATATAATACAGTCAATTCTGAAAGCTCTATAATTTCAGGATAAAAGCGTACCCAATAGGCATATCAAGCTTGTGCATCAGTGAGCCATATGTTAGGCTTTTGATATCTTCGTTTTCTAGAACTTTGAGCAGATGATGAGTGAAAAGTCCGCATTTTGCGTGTCGATTTTCCGAAGCGACTTCGTTCCGTCCGCATGCAGCTAACACCACATATGAGCTTTGTTGGTCCTTTGGAGCTGTGCTTCCTCTACTGGTACTTGAGGGAAGTACACTGCCTCCCGAGTGACTGTTAAATCCAGTGGGGTTGGCGATTAGTCTGACGGAATTCCGCTTCGGACTTGGGACCATCGCAGCTGCGTAGCAGCAATCAAGAATAACAGTCTAATAAGGGATACTGTCAATATGAGTTGTCCGTGACAGAAACACTGTTGTCTTTTGAGACACTTACAATATTATTCCCTTTCCGATGTTCTATCTTATTCAATAAAGCCGATATAGTGCGGTCAGCAATGCCTGGAACGACGTCTTGCTCTCTCTCGTTTTGAATCCCATCACTACCCTCAAAGGTTCCGATGTCACTCGGGCACAATATCCCGATTTTGCCAGTTGCGGTTATCCAGTCGCCCCAGTCCGTGGGTGTTTCTGCCTGCGCTCCATGTCCAGCAAAGTAAAATATGATGGCAGCTTCGTCTTTCTGGTAAGTAGTGTTATCATAAAGCCAGGTGAAAGAAGAAATGATGGCCGTCCGGGAAGCTTGTTCATCCCGCAGGTTGTAGATGTTTTGTTTGGGTACATTCAACCGCGTTTTGAGATAATTCTCAACGGCGTCTGCATCGGCTGTAGCACCGGTGAGGTTGGTATATGTGTCGGACTCGTATTTGTTAATTCCTATGATGACCGCAAGGATGGGGGTAGGTTGGCTGGCTGGCTGGTAGGCCGGGTCCTTTAGCATTATAGTGATCAATGCAAATCAAATGGAAGCTTCACTTGTCGAAGGCTATTGACTCACGGAGATATAGGATATAAATACTGTTTGCAGGAGTTGGTAACATTTTCCACAAATTCAAAAGAAGGTATATTGACATGTCGCGTGGAAGTCTCGATACCCAGGAGTCGATTCTGAGATTGCTGCCACTTGACGTCGAAGTCGTTTGACATTTTTGGTCCTCAGCAGCAGGAATAATTTAAGGGGTCAACAGCAGGAATGATATGGCAAAATCTATCAACAAGACTGAGGTCTTTAAACCCTGGCGTTGAAAACAAGCAATGTGTACGATGCATGGCATTGAGTTGAATGAGGTATGCTGCCTGGGTGGTAACTTGATTGAAATTTTACAACACGTTCACCATGCGTGCTATACAACACAATCGCATCTCGAATGCCAATATAACCTGTAAAACATTACAATTGTCGGCTACTCGGATATTACACTCTTCTGTGTCTTCAAGTGAGTCAGATCCGTTTTGAAGCTTGTCGATCAGATATGATTTTGAACGGGTCCAACCATATGTGTTCCCAATCCTTCAAAAATTAGATTTCCGTACTCAAATCAAGTAAGCCTTGAACTAGAGACTAGACATATGCAAGATGGTTCCACCTCATGTATTTGGCATCTTTGAATGGAAAAATATCAAAAAGGTGACCATGCCGAGTCCCGAGGGAATGTGTTCATCTTGTACAAATACTAACCGAATAATGATACTCTCGAAAATAGACGTTCAGATATTAGAAGAATGGATAATCACCATTGAAGCACTAGACAACAATATTCATACAATTCATTCTTTCCAGCAATCTATAAACATTGGAGACAAGAGTAAGCACAATCGGATAGAAGTGATCCAGGCATCAGGAAATGTGCGTGGCAAAGTTCCGTGCTTGCGTGCACTTGAGTGCCATGCAAGTACACGCAGGCAAACACGTGTGAGGTTTGCGTGCATTTGCGTATGACTTTTATCGAACGAGCGTGTACATGCAGGACCCCAGGTAATACCAGGAAGCACTGAGCTTGATACACCAACAAAGAATAGGTTCATTGGTGCAATGGAAGCGACAGGAAAGCTTTGACAATCTGCTGACCTATTTGGCATCCCACGCACTACCGCCTCCGATATCTGGAAGCTCAGTTAAAAATAGGCCTTGATCTGGGCGTCCAGGAAAATTAGACAACCACGGCAAATGTGCTGTCATGCGAGAGGCATTAAAGGATCGAAGAAAACCATTTTCACAGGTCGCAAAACTTGTATTACAGGAAAATTGTTCATTATGAATTGGTGGGGCACAGTGTATTTAAATGAGCCTCACATAAGTAATTTCAACATGGAAAGGCGTGAGAAAGCATAGACTTGACACAAGTCCAAGTCAAGGCCCAGTGAAGAGATGGCAGACTGAGGTTACTCATATAGGTAATGCGCCTATACACTGAAATGCGTGTACTAAGTCCATGTTGCGTGGCACGCAAGCGCACGCAACCTTGCCACACAGATATCTGTATGCCTAAGTGATCAGGTGATCGGCTGATACCTTTCCGGACAAGATTCAGACAGTCGCTGTTCCAATCTATCCCCGACCAGTTAACGATTTTCAGTTGATCAAACAATGAAGGTATCTAACATAGACGCCCGTGGTGGAGCAACATAAATTACATCTCCGTTTCCACGTTCCTTGCAATGTGCGTTATTCTACTATTTATAGCATAGAGGTCGTGCTCAACCACCCAACTTGCCTCGAGGCTCGAAATAGTATAAAATTCTAGGTAAAGGAAGCTCTGCATGCTGGACGCATGAGTCAGCTTTTCTTTCTACTTAATACAAGGGGTACAAGATTGCCAAGTATAAGAATAACTAATATGAATATTCGACAAGTACTTTGACATGTACAGACAAGAAACCGCGCTAGAAACGGGAGTTGGTTAATATCCGAACCAGGGGAGGGTGATGTCTATGTTGCAAAATGTACGTAACCCCGTGAAATAGTCTTCAACAACCACCTTCTTTCTCTTCTGTCTGCTCTTTCCACCCTGTCAACCTAATTACTCTAAACGGGAAGATGGCTGGTGGTTGAGAGATACCAACTAAATACCGAGATGATGAGATGGAGGCCCCGAATTTTATTCGAGAAATCGAGATGAAGCTAAAGTGCTATAAGACAGTAAAGCGATGCATGTGTCTGAAATGCGAGACCGAAGGCGGTTACTTAACGGAGAACTAAGGTCGAGAGGGGATCATAGTGAACCAGATTGGACCGCCTGTCATGTAAGGGTGCTTGAGCAGTGACTCATCGCACCGAATTGGGGGTAGATACTGTCGGAGATGTCATATTAGGTGTAGACAGATAAGAACCCTGAAAGTGAAAGAATTGAGTCGGGAAGATTACTCGTACACCGAGGATAAAAGGTTCATCAGCGTAGACAAACTGCGATCCGATTATTTTTGATGACACACAGTGGATGAAGACCAAGAATGACATTAAGCTGACAGTATATTCGAAATCTGAAAAGAACTTAAAAATGTGGATGAAAGGCTGCCGTGCTTGGCAAGCCTCACTAACAGGACAGGAAAGACAGGACAAAGGTATCTTCTTCGGGACTGTCAGAGATGCAGTATGTACGAGTAATTGCGAGTATGAGGAAAGCGATCCAAGAGCGAGTAGCTGCGAAAAGAAGAGGAGAGGGAAAAATAGGAGAGGTATGTTGTTATGGAGAAGGAAAGGGGATGAGGCAACACAGAATATCCACGATGAACGAAAGATGAGCGTCCAGAGAAGACAGAGATAAGTTGAAGACCTTGCAAAGTTGCACTAGCTCACTGGTAGACAACAGGATATCTCTGGATCTCCCTGTTCCGGCACCTCCCAAAGCTCCCACAAGCCGCCGCGCAAAACACAAGAAGCAGCACCACGAGGGCACCGAGCGTCAGACAGTTTGAATTCCCGTACTGATACTGCTCGCCGGCATCGTGGTATTGCTGCCACGCGGTGCCAAAGTCATGTCGATGAGACCCAGAGCAGATGGAGAATGTCTTATAGTAATCTAATCTATATTGTTTGGCTGTGAGTGATGTTGTCCTGACTTGGATGCTGACAAATGAACGCGCCGAGACGGAAGACGCAACATTTAATTTTGAACTTGAACCTCTCATGTCCTCACTGCACTGAAACTTTTATTCACGATTAGAGTCGCCTAGTGAGACCAGACGAAAACATAACATCGACAGCCTCTTAACTATCTTCCTCTTCCTCTTCCTTTGCCTCTTATTTCATCTTTTCTCGTACTAGGTCTTTGAAAGGCCCAAAGTTGTAGGATCCTAAACCCGTTCTCGTATCGCAGTCTAGTCAAAGCTGAACTGATTTTTCTTTCCCGCTCATTTTGATGGTAGTGATGGATATTGACACGGACACCTCGTAAGCCTTCTTTTTGTCGTATTACTCTTTCAACATGTTCAATGGCCATTACTCACTACATCGTAATCAATTTCTATTTCATATGTAGATCCCCCACCAAGCCCTCACCAGCACCGGTACCCCTGCTGGAGAATCAAATCCAGCTCCTGCTTGGTTCTGGCCCCTGTTCCAATTTCAGCTCCGGTTTCAGTGTCCCCGCCTTCAAAAGCTACTCCCTCAGTATCTGCGGAAGATCTCAGCCATATCCAAGGTATCCAGTTCCCGAACTAGAGCCGGTTAGTGCCAGACACCGCAGAGTCCGCGCCCACATTAACGAAGGAAGCCCTCCTCCGCAGGCACGGACAGTACGGAAGTTGGAGATATGCTATTGTGTACCTCCTGCTGCTCCTATAGATCTTAATACAGATTCTCTAGTGTTGCGGTGCGCAAAGCTGCACGCGTACATCCTTCTGCGCCCTTACTCCCACCCTCCACCACCCACACGCACACCTCTTGAAACTGAACACCTCATCGCCTCCCTCATGCACACGCTGCACCTCGTCCTCGTCCTCTCTACAAGTCAAGTACGTGTACACATGACAATCCACTTTATCACATTAGAATAACGATCTTGTATCCAATGTAGAGGGAGTCCTTGATGAATATTTCTGGGCCTTCTATTGCCAAAGCCTACAGGCAAACAGCTAATTCTCCGACTGCCATGATTATCCTTGCTGACTTTTTGTTACACTGTGTTGAAGACCTTTCTGTAAAACTTGACGGCTCTGCCAATGGACACAACGGTGTCAAAAGCCTACTTTTGCTCTTGGTGTGGAAATGGGTTTCTATCGATTTCATTTCGGTATTGGACGTAACGAGTCTGATGCCGCCGAATATGCGATGCGCCAACTCCCATCTCATGAGCTCCGATATTGGGGTGATGAGGGTCTCGGCTCAGTTCAGCGTGAAATAGAGAAGGTGGCACTAAACCGGTTAAATTTGTTGCAGCGCTGGTAGTTTTCATTACCGAGCCAATCTTAGCGCGGTTTACTGAACGACCATCGAACGAATAGCCTATACATGCACATCAGCCTTTGATGCAGCTCCAACATAAAACTGACCGCAAACGGGTCGGAACTGCGTCAACCTGTGGAGACCTGTGTAAATCAAACCCTGCAAACATTCCCCTAATTGATGTTTTGTATAGGCAAACCAAGTCAATCACTATTTTTTCAATGATTTCATCTCAGCTTCGATGGTTACGTTGTCAGTTCTCGTTCCATATGAGCCGTTGTGAATATTCACCCTGATTATGAGGAAACCGAGTGTTAAAATACAAGTTTCACCAGAGTTATCTCAATGAGTGCATACGTTCTCATTTACTCTCTTTCAGCTATAATATATGAGTCTTACAGGTGAGTTGTTCACTGCCCCTACATCTCATGACATCATGAGTTTATGCTAAGTACTCGAAAATAGCATCGCGCGCCGCGCATCTACGTGATCTGATGATTAAGCAGTCACTGTCCCCTGGCACCCCTTGACTCTTGCCACGGTCATTACGACTAGGGCTCGGTTCCAACTTGGACGAAAACTATTCCGAGCTTAACCTTTACTACGTTGAACACAGATCATCTTTCTGTGTCAATCTCTGTCCGAAGGACATTTGAACAGTTGTCATCGCGATTCTATTGAATTAATAGCCACTCGCGTCTTGAGGAAATGATCAAGGCAACTTTTTCTCTTTTTCTTTTTCTCTTTTTTGTTTGCTATTTAGGTGGCTTTCTTTTGTCTGGATCCTGCTAGACCTGGATGCCGTCTTTTATAACAGTCATCGAGGATGCTTCCCCTCGTCTTGTCTATTCCGCAAACTGGGGGCCGAGAGCTCAGCGGAAGACCCGAAAGCTGACCAGTAAGTTATTGACATTACTTTTCCTTTACCACCAAATTCCTGATGATGGCGAACATGACCGTCTTAGATACACACAGGGCAGCTTCACACTCACTCAGTTGAATGGTGCATCAATGTCTTTCTCGGTCTACGACTCTTCCGTTGCTGTATATGGCTCCAGACGCAGCAACCATGGGAGTTACAGCGCCAATGTCGATGACTCTGCAGCCCTTCCGTTCAGCGGGCAGTCGAGTACTAATCAATTTAACCAGATCATGTTTACCTCCAACATGAGCTTGGGACTTCATAATCTCACGATTACAAATGGAGACAACATGTTATTCGATGTGGACTATGTAAGTTGCCCTTTTGTCGCACTGTTGTCGTGTGTATGTCAGGCGACAATTTTTTCTCCAGGTCGCTTTCCTGTCGAGTGTGGGTAACGATGACGAGAATCTTATCGTCAACGCGTAGCAGGATACGCACCCGACATTCTCATATACCCCATCTTCTGCATGGAATACGCCAAGTAATGTGGGAACCTTTTGGGTGGCTCGGGTCAGTGCGTAGCTAAACACCTCACTAAAAAATCGTCTGCTGACAGCAAAATCAGTGCAACCACGCAGTCTCAAGCAACTGCTACATTCATATTTCAAGTAAGACCACCTTCCGCAAGACTGGTCTGTGATCAAAACTGATTTACTCCTACCAAAGGGCAAGTCCATATATGCATCAGAAAAGTAATCAGTAAAACTGACCATTCGCTCTTCCTACCTCAGGAGGCGCAGTGGCACTGTTCGGACCGGTTGGACCCAACTCGTCTAGTTCATACTCTGTTCAAGTAGACAAGCAACCGGCATCCTTCTTCTCCGCCAACAAACCCCTCTATCGCCCACAGCAAGTATTATACTTTGCAGGAAACCTCGGCGATGGACAGCACACACTAGAAATTCAACCATTTGGATCAACGGGAGAGTTTGCTATCGATTATGCAGCTGTCTACACAGCACCATCTGTAGGAGGCAGGTGAGAATAGCGCTGGCCCTGGACTCATGGAGCTGTTAACTCACGAAGCTGATCGTATAATTAGCTTTGCCGAAACACCCACATGCCCAACCGTAAAGGACATACGTAGGAACCGACTTCCTCCAGGCGCTATTGCAGGACTGGTCTCCGCCATGACGCTAGCCGTGTTTGCTTGTCTTTTCTCCGGCTTCCTGTTGTGGCGCCAGCGCCGTACCCTGAGTCCGAGCTACAAGCACAAACAGTCTAAGCTGGTCGTTGGTGTGCAAGACCCCGAAGTTGCTCGGCCGTTCTTGAAGTATCCGATATTCCAACCTAGTGCTCCACGGCGCACACGGGGCAGCGTTCGTTCTCAGGCGTCGCCCCAGTTGCCTATATCTCCTCTGACGGCCCCACCAGAGTACTCGTAAAAACCCCTAATTATTATGGCTCAATGTCACCAATAAATAGCAAAAAAACATTGAACATTTTTGGCAGTTTTCGTTTGGGGAAATTGGTTAGGATATTTATAAATGATCATTCCTTTTCAGGGACTAGCAGGCTATCCGTGCGGAGCATGGGAACAGGGACTTGTTGCAATGTTTAAGAAATCTCGTATGTTGGGATCTCTGAATTGCTTTACTTCTTTGGGTTCTCTATAAGAGCGCTCCAAGAGGTCCTTAAATAAGTGAACCGATTCCGAAGCTGTGTTAAGACTGATATCAAAGTTATGCCGGTCAAAGTCGAGACCACTGTTGCTTTGTATATGTAGTGAAGAGAAAGATAGATGTGTGGTAATCTCGCTGCAACCAACCAACCAGTGACAATCAAGATCGAAAAATCCCTTTTTCTGTGTCCGAGTCAAGCTTATCTTGAAGTCAAAACGCACTATGCTGAACAATACTAACATAGTAGAAATGTAATTTCATCCCCAGTCATGATCACAAACACAACTGGTTTTAACTTTATGTATTTCGAAAACCCATAAACCACCAAAAACCGGAAACTCTCACCACCAAATTACTAATGCATTATAAGTGGGTCTCCGTGACCAAAGGCGAAGGCTACACATCGATAAGCGCTTGGGTTCAGAGAAGTCCGGATGCATTTGTCCAGCAGGTTGCATCCAGGAAACAGAAATTTTCAAACTTCAGGGATGATCTCAATATGCATTTCTTCGTATTTTTGCATATACCCAAGACTTCCCACTCAAGAGTTAAGAGATGAACAAAAGTTACATTCAAAGCTGAAGTCTCGCGGGCTAAATAATATCTAGTTTACAGCCACAGGTAATGTGTGCACAGAGTCGGTTGGACGAGAGAATAATTTAAGAACGGGCGGTGCATTGTTTATAACGTGAGAATGAGACTGGTATGGACTTTATTGGAGTGAGCGGAATGGAGAAAACTTCGCGCGAGGACGATAGCTTGAGGAATCTCGCCAGTGGTATTGGTATGTTATTAATACTGTACCTCGCCCCGCACATTCGCTACTGCACCATTATGGGTGTACACGCGCAGGCCCAAAAGCAAATCCGGCGTAAATACCTGCGGGTAACTTTTAGCCTCATCGCCAGTATTTTTGTCTTTCTTGTTCTCTTCACCGCCCTCTTTAGTGTCTTCAGAAGGGCCTTTGTCTCCCTGTGCATCTGGGCTAAAGAATGATGGTTGCCGAATTAGTGTCGAGTTCCGATAGCCATCCAAGATTAAATAGGGCCTACACTTGCGTGTCACCACCGGTTCGATCATCTGTAGGGGGATCTAGGAGATGCTATGAGAAAATTGAATGATTCCCCGGAGAAACGACTTACCATGAGGTAGGACTTTGGCCCATGCCGTAGTCAGCTCGTTAAACACACGGTTATGCTTGCGTATAATGAAGTTGTACGCTGCCTCAATCCTGGGCTAGAGTTGATTTGTCAAAATTACAGTTCTATTAGGTTAGTTCAGTTAGTTTCTTACCAAAACAAGATATTCTCCTGCTTGAAGGTTCAACTCGCAAGAGACGCTTCGCCAACTTCCAAGGCTGATACCTGAAGTTGCTATGGGCTCTGATAACGGCGTAGTATCAACTTTGTGAATAACAAAATCAAGATGCCATTCAGTATTCTGCAAATTGCGGAAGTAACGACTGTCCATCTGCGAGAGAACGATGACGGCAGACGTGTCTCGATTGATTGAGATATGGACTGTCGAAGGTGTCAGGCGTTAGTTAAAATTTGGAAATCAAAATGAAATTTTGTACACTGAATATCACCATACACCCATAAACGCGACAGCGGCTGGGGTGGGATGTTTAACCAATGCCAGGACATGCTCCAGCTCGGATCAAATATTGTGGCTCTGTCAATCTGGGAGAACACAGTCAAAAGTCCTTATCTTTGAAAGATTAATGTGGTGTTAGAGCACCTCTGTATGCCGGCGGAGCATTCACTCACATTCCATCACAAATTGACCATCATCTCCGAATGAATGATCAAGTTCTTGAAGCGCAGATAACCATTCGTTCGTCCATTCTTTCGACCCGTCTCCCCATGCGCCAGTCCACTCGCTTTCGCCCCACGGATTACGCACGATGACGAAACGTTTGCCTCGACACTCGCGCACGCGCATGACTGAATATGCATGTCCAGGCAGGAGACCCTGCACCTCGAGACCTGTGCGCTGGCTGTGGGTTTCGTCGAGATCAAGAGAAACGCCGAATAGGCGCCTATGGAGTTCGTTGTGCTGAAGCTCGTTGTGCCAAAATTTGTCCTGGCTAAGGAGATCGGATGTCTGGAATGATGTGGCCACGCCGCTGTGGAACTAAATGTGAGAATGTATCAAGACAATAAAAGAGGTGATATACCCCGTAAGATCTTCAATAGCGTCTGCCAGATATCCGCCTTCGAGCGAAGCGTAGTCACCGTGGAGCTTAGCATACGCCTTTTCAATGAGAGGCACCCAAGTCTCGCCAATCGTTCCGGAGCGAGCATATTCGAGGCCCTGGCCGCTTTTCTCAACGACATTGTGGTAATTGTCTCGATTATAATGATAAAGACGTTTCTCTTCTTCTTTAAGTTCGTCGAACTTGGGCATAGACCAGAACAGGAAGCTATAATATGATAAGACGGTGTTAGGACCCCATGGAAAGCTTAGATGGAGCGCCGTACTCATCAACAATAACGGATTGCCAGTAGCAGTCGCGGAAGAAAATAAATCCGTAAACACCGACTTCTTCGTTACGCTATGAACAAAAATACGATGAATGAAACCCGCCTTACATGTATTTGTAGGACTTACCGCTACGCATAACTTTCTCAACAAGGCACCAGAGTCGACTGTTGCAATCGCAGATAAAGCAGCCAAAAACCAACAGTCACCTAGCCCCCCTTGGCGAACTGCGCTGGCCTTTGGACCATCTGGGCCAAAAAGACTGGATTGTCAAATATTTCTGTTACGCGCTTAACGGCCATATGGGGCCCAAGACTAGGTTGCTCTTCATTCCCGTCACGCGGTAATCCGTACCGGCATTGTTCTTGATCCTTTTCTAGATCGAACTCGATATCTCTACAGATGATCATTCAGTGCGTCCAAGGTAGAGAGAAATCATGTCGATAATCACCTGAATTTACGGTTTGTTGCACGGCATCGCTGGATGATGCTTTCGACCTTGGCAACACACTCTTTGAGGGCGATATCAAGCTGTTCGGTCACTATAAGCCCAGCCTTTTCCAGTGGCAAAGATTCTCCAGTCGCTTGTTTGGCCATTATGTCGCGGTAGTGTTTGCCCTTGCGCATTGCATCATCTAGTTCCATCTTGGACACTCCATCCAAAATTCCTTTGAAGCCTTTCACGAGTGTGTTCATTTCCGTGGTAGTATAGCAGTATAGGAATTGATTTGGTTTGGGAGAAAGCGGATTTTGTTGTCTTCTTTATACCTGCCCAGATTTTTCCACGATAACGAAGGAATCCGAGTCTCCGATCAACATGTAAACGTACTGTATGCTGGTGTATGTTTGCTTGATCGATTTGCACACTGAAAATGATGCTCGTACCAAAAGTACCAAATGCAGTTGGTTCTCATCATTGACCGCATTCACCAAATACCCGCAGGCATGAAAAGTATTCAAAAATAAGCTGCATCATGTTGTTGGCCGTTGGTCTATGCGCGCCTAAAGAGCTGCAATTTACTTGGCATCAAGACTATTGTAACACCTTGGCCCATATGTTGATAATATTTCGACGTTTGACTAGGTTCCAATGGACCGAATGCAACAGGCCCAAAGCCCATAGACCAGCATTGAACACAAACTGCCACGCGAACGCATACTGCCATATTCGAATCATGTTCTATCAATCATGCTCTATCGCTATGGGCGCTTCTAGGTGCAATGATCGTTATCAGATTGCAAGGCCGAAGAAATTTTCGGGAATGCCTTGAGGCACCACTACCTTGTGTCGATACACCATACATCTCTTATGTTAGGACGTCGCTGATATATGGAGTGTTCTAATCAGAGCAGTTTTAACAATATATCATGCATCTGTAATGTTGTATTGCTTTGAAAGTCAGCCTCAAAGTCAGCCTACCATGCTGCAACCGCTTCATTACTAAGTAGGTCGCAGTGCGCACTGCGCCCTTTCCATTTCCAGTAGAGGCGGATAGCAGCACTAAAACCAGACTCAGGGGTTAAATGAATATATTGGTTGACACTGCAATCTTCATGGTCTTCGAGATTTTCTGATAAAAGCTCATGAGTAATTCCTGATTTTCAGCTATAGCTAATCATAGCATTACGTCTAGATTGAGTAGAATAAAAATGCTACATAACACATCGGCGATCATTTCAAGTATAATGGCTCCATGGCGTTCCATGGCATCCGGCATTCCACGATAGCAATCTAATAATAGTGTCCTATAGCAGTCCATAGCATCCGCATTGCTCGTAGAAGTTTATAGAGGTGTTACAGCTCATTTGCTGTCCACGGTTCATCAATGAAACGCCCTCATTTTAATGCCGCAGCATTGAACTTATAAAGATGTTCTGCATGTATTTTGAGTTTCTTTGCCAGACCCACCATTTTCATAGTCTCTCCTAGTGTAAGCCTGGCGGCTCACCACTTCATATACAGTCCGAGCAACTAGATGCCAGAGTGTATTTATAGCGCCATTTTGGTGTAACGGTTACGGCTTGTCGGACTGGCATGACTAGCTTACACCTAGATATACTTCGATATATGTGATGTACCCTACGGATCATATCATTTTCAAGAATATCCAGACAGAAACCTTCTAATATGACATGTCAAACTCGACATCAGAATCTTTATAGGGGACCTTTAATCGATGCTGTTTTGAACTAAAAATATTCCTAATTTATGTACTGGTACAACACACGTTCGGCCCGAGTTTGCACACCCCACTTGCTTTGACATCTCGTGCATGCTCCTAACATTTTTGCAGGTCTTGACCACCCGTAAATGTGAAAGCGTCAGGGTCTTTTTCGCATCTCTGAATGAGTGAGATAAGAGAAGCACATTGGGACTCATTGAGATCGGCATACAACTACAGATTCCATAGTCCTCGAGGTGATTGTTGCCGAAAGCTTCAGCATCTGAACCTAGGGCATAGAAATTAGCAGGTATGGAGTATCCTCCTGAAATTTGCCTTAATGGGTGAATATTCTAAAGCTGTATGAAAGCCGGGCGTCACCAGGCTCACTGAGAGTCACGCGGAGAATGACATGACCGATAGAACGATTGACTGGCTACAGGTGTGTATGGTGCATAAGGTCTAAGATAAGTCTGTGTCAAAGGAATGGGGTTTGGGGATCGTAGACTGTAGTCACGTGTACGTAAATGTATAAGATAAGATAATATGGAAAGGGGCTGTGGTAAGACTGGGGCGCCAGGCTTACACTGTATCAAGACTGATATTAAAAGTTATGCCTGTCAAAGTCAAGACCAATGTTGCTTCGTATATGTAGACTGTAGTGAAGAGATAGATAGATGTATGGTAATCTCGCCACAACTCAAAACGCACTAATCTAAACAATGCTAACATAGTATGAATGTGACTTCATCCCAAGTCATGATCACAAACACAACTCCTCCAATCGAAATGGGTATTCAAGCATAATGTTTATTAACAACACTCGACTCAACGCAGAAGCAGAACAAAGAAATATTTGTACAATAAAAAGGGAACAAAGCAGAAAACGAAGTAGGAAAGATAATAATACAAAAAAATGGTTGATAATAAAACGTATAAGCATTACATTACTTTGTGAGTGTTAATTTTGAGGGTTGGCGAAAAAGGAAATGAAATGAAATGATTAGCGATTACAAAAAAAAAAAGTGAAAGAATAGAACAGAACGAAGGAGGAAACGGGGGGTAAGAAAAGGGGGATTCTACAAAATCAAAGAAATACAAACTCGTAAAGGTAAAGGTCCATCAAGATCATGAGCATGAAAGGATGTAGACAGCTGGTTGGGTTTAGATTCGTGAAAAGGAGACGAGGGCGTGGGAGGAATGCATGAATAGTCGTCGTAGCGATTAAAACCAGAGGTTGAACGTCGGTGGGTCTAGGATCACGTGAGGTAAAACCAAAGATCGAGAGTAGGTGAAGATTCAAGAAGCGGAGGAAATGAGATGACTTCCACGAGCGAGATAACACGGGGAAAGGAAAGCTATCCGAGAGCGAAGAGAACAGAAGCGAAAAAAATGGGGACGTGTCGTTATGGAGAAAGGAAGGGGAGAATGGCAACACAAAAATCCATGATGAGCGCAAGATAAGCGTCCGGATAGGGATACCAGAAGACATTGAAGTCCCAGTGGCTCTCTAGTAGACAACAGGATCCCTCCTGGATCGGTACCTTCCGAAGCTCCCGCACAAGCCGCCGTGCAAAAGCCGAGAAGCAGCGCCACGAGGGCACCGAGCGTCAGCCAGTTCGCGTTCCCGTACTGCGATTCCTCGCCTGCATTGCGATAACGCTGGCGCGCGATGCCAAAGAGGATCATGTCGATCACCCAGGCGACAAAGGTGGTGAGCATAGCGAGGCTTGACACGAGGTCATCATGATCGCGCCGGAGCGGTGGAAGTTCGCAGCGCCGCAGAGGCCGAAGAGGAAGGCGATTCCTGAGAGACCCGCAGCTGTGGATAGGAGGAAGGGAAGGAGAGCAGATGGTAAGTATAGAGACCGAATGAAACGAGACAACAGAATGTGGGGTCGTGTGAAGAGCTGCTACGTACCGATTGGATGAAGGATGAGAGTCTTGGTGAGATTGTGTAGGATCGTCGAGTTCAGACGATCATTTCTGTTTCAAGGATAATGTGAGACAGAGTACGGAATGAAGAGGAGAAGATGGGTAGGTAGGGCGGAAGAGGTGATCAACGAGGGAGGGATGGAGGAAGGAGGACATACGTGAAGCGGTAGCCGACGTGGGTTGAGCTCCTGTGAAGCCAAAGACGCCGTATCTGAGTTGGTCGACTTTGGGCCCTACGCTCAGGAAGAACACTTTGTCCCATGTCGGTACTGCTACTGACACCTGATGTAGAGGAAGGTTTCAGTAACCAGAGGTCAGTAGTGTCGACTGGCTAGATTACATACGAAGATAAGGAGGACCATTGCTGCGAAGCAGAAAGAATACGCCTGGGTAAGCTGCACGGGCGGCCATGATGATATCGAAAGGAGGAGTTGTGATGAGTGGAAAGGGGAAGTGGTGTGTGAATCGTAATAGGAGAGGAATGGAGAGACCCTTTATAGCCGCCAAATAAAAAAGTCTCGCGCGTCATAGACATTTTCAACTCCTGCATATCTCCCGTGGGAACATTGACGTAGTGTCAACCTTTCCTGTGCTCTTCCTGGGTATTCACCGTAATGTATTCGACAACGGGCATTTATTTCATCTTCTATCATCTTCTATCAACCATTTTAAAGAGATACATTATGTCCATATGACTGGAAATAAAATCTCAAATTTTGAACAGTTTATTCTCATTTTTCTACCGAAAACACAGCCAAGCAGAAAAGAAATCCTTGAGAAATCCGCAAACAGATGCTTTGATGACGTTCTTGGAACTCAGAACAAAAATATGACGGCAAGTCTCCGCATACACATAATGATACACTGTGGCTCTTTCCTACTATACATTGCTTATTACCTCCGTGGCTATGCTTCCTTGGATCTTCAGGGCAGCTTGCCCTGCTCTTTCAACTTCTTAATCGCGGCATCCCCAACTCTAAAGCACCACATCCCGGTCGGGGCCCCGCAATACGTCGCCGCATGCAAAAGTGTCTCTCTGATTTCGATCTCCGTAGCGCCGTTGTTCACCGCCCTCTGCAGACTGTGATTAGAAAATGTTGATCGCTTGTAACACGATAAAAAAAAAGGCTGTGCGCGCTGCGCAAATGCAATGAACCAAGGAGAACGAAAGTGCTGCGTACCCAATATGCGCTGCGAGCTGTTAAGGTTCGCGGCGAACGTTAGCCTTGGATTTTACTCGGATACCATGTAAGAGTGTTAGGCCATCGACTAACCTCAGCTTCCTTTGCTTGAGAGGCGAGTAAGGCTATGACAATCAAGCTGCGCTGCTTCAGCTCTAGTCCCGGACGCGTCCATATCGTCCCCCACGCGGCCTATTACACGGTCAAAAGCTATATCACAGATAGAAATCGGAAATTGATGTGATAGCTACCTCAGTGGCGAGCTCCTGCATCGGCCTCATAAATTCGGACACTCCCTACAAGACACATGGTAATGCAATCAGGTATGGTATAAAAGTAAGATGGCAAAGGTTCATTAAAAGTTCCCACATACCGACTTGAGCTGATTGTCGACATATTCGTCACCCTACAAGTCCCTTGATCAATCCCACAGACATCAAAGTATCGCCCACACGGGATCCTTGGGGCGCAAGTGAACAGTGACAAAACCCACCATGACCTTCCTCCTCATAACAATCCCCGCTTCCCACAGCTCCTTATGTGCCGCCTCATTTGGTCTATCGGACATGCTTCGCTATGTCAACGGTTACACTGGAGTCGAAATGAGCCTGAACCCGTCTTTCAGGGAGTCCAAGTCGAAGTGGATACAAGTTGTATCAGAGAAAAAGGCAAGCAAGACGCTTGATAGTGAGCTATCAGAGTCGAAAGTAAAATGGTGCGAACAATATATGTTTAAGATACACGGGGAGTATGTTGTTCCCTTTTTCACACCCACCCACATCCATGATTCGAATTCGAAATTCGCGATATGTCGGCGGAGCCCCTATTCACCGCGGGGTAAATCACGCGCTGATCAAAACAGGTTACGGAAGCTGGGCCGAGACAGACCAAAAATAAACATTACACTGGGGGCCGTGCGCACAGTGCGATCTTTGTCTGCGACAAGTCTACCTTCATTACTCATCGTGCAAGGCGCTTGACAGCCAATGCGACTTATCTACTCCTGTGGTTATAGCTATACTGG
>JAJIRX010000334.1:0-31857 GCA_023853785.1 Psilocybe azurescens | reverse complement strand
GAAGCTAGTTCTTTGTTATGATCTCAAGTTAGAATCACGCAGTGTGCGTAATCTAACCACCAATCATTTACAAGAACAAGTTCAAGTTCAAGTTGAGCAGGTTAAGCAGGATTCTCAAGAACTAGCTAAAGAATACAGTGGATCCTTCCTGGTATAAATACTATGAACTGTACAGCAAGTTGAAATGAGATTGAATGTTCATCAACAGATGTATATAAAAATAGAGGAAACAGATCAAACATTCATCAAAGATGTATCATAAAAGATGGAATCATAAAAGATAAAGTGAAAGTCCATCAGAGATATGATGGGGTTTTGTGGAATGATAAAGCAAAGTTCATCAGAACATATGATGATGTATCAATGATGTGAAAGATGACAAAGAAAAGGAAATGAAAAGAAAAGAAAAGGGAAAGGAAAAGAAAAAGACTTGTTGTAACACCATCACCATCCCCATTATTCTTTGGTTGTTGTTGGCATCCACTCTTGGCCTCCAAGTTGGACAATTTCCACTCAAATTATCTGATCAATTTTGTCAGTTGTTGGATGCCAGTGTAGATAAGGAAAGTCCGGTTCAGTTGGTGGACAATTACTTAAATGATTGGTGGAACAGTGATGGTGAGGTAGACATCAAGTATACGCTGAATGGTCTGCTAATTATGGAAGCCTTGAATATTCATGCAAGTAGTGGCTTACCGAAATTGTGGCTGTCATATTACCTGACAGACAGACAGACTCAGTACCAATTACGCCGCCTGCCACATCAGTCCTGACTAACCAACTGGCCAGCTCGGTCAAACAGTGTGCCCAATGTAAAAAATATCTAGATCTTGCCCATAAACTCAGGAATGAACTCATAGCCCTTTCAACTACTGCTCAAGCAGGAACGAGCACTTCAATGCCAGCTGACAAAGCTAAGCGATTGGCATCAGGCTCACACAGACAACCCACTGCAGCAGCCTATCCTGAAACCCTAGGCAATTTGCCAATCAGTCGTCAGTCACAGAGTGGCTATAAATGTGGCCTCAGTTCCATCAGGTGTTGGGGCCAAATCTGCTGACTCGGTTGCCATTCTTTCTGTCCCTGGTATCACTGCTCTGTTGCCCACTGTTTGCAATATACATGACATGGAGAACAGCAGAAACTCTTGCACATGACTGTCAATTTGCTCATTCAGCTTCTGTACTCATTGATGGTTCATTTTTGGGACCGATCACTCACCACACAGCGATCAGCATTGACAATCAATTGGCCCTGACTCTCGGCTTTGTCTCCACAGCTGTAGCATGGAATTTGCTCTCTGATGAAGATGAAGATGATAATTTTATTCCTGCTGATGCTTTACCTACCAACAAAGCATCAACAAATCCACCCCTTTCTATAGCAGCGCAAGTGGCCAAACTCTGGCTACGGGACTCATCTCCAGAAGTGTCCTCCCCTTCCCCCAACACAATTTTTATACTGGCCCTAATGACCTTGCAGTTGCCTGGGCCATATCTTCTGATGAAGATCTTGCTTCTGATGGTGCTTATCCCAACTCAATCATGTCTATAGAGGTCGTTTGTCATGTTTTATCTCCTGAAAATCTAAATATTTTGGCATCAGTTGGTGCAACAGATGCAGGGCAGTTTGGTCAAACTCATTGGACAGTGGTGCTGATAATAGCTTGGGCCCAGCGGCTGAACAACAATATTCAACCATTTTTCCCAATCCTATTACCCTCCAGTTGGCCTGGCTGAACTTACTGTGGTATGGTATTCTTCGGACAAAGACCAATCTTCTTATTCTGCCTCTGCACCTCCATCTGACTGGCACCTCTCTCAAGCTGATTCTTCAACGTGTCCAGCTCAGGTACATATGGCTGTTGACTCTGTTACTCCATCTCATATTACACTTCCTTGTCTCTTTACTCCGACTTTTGATTTTGTTGATGATACCTGGCTGCCAGCCAAGGAAGGTAGCGGAGATTCTAACAATGAACAATGGGCTGCAGATACTGATGATACTGAGGAGTTCATTTTATAAATAATTTGATAGTACTTTTTCTTGTCTGTATTGATTCATTGAATTTCATTTATACATTGGCCAAAGTCGAGATGATTTACCTGCATGCTCAGCTGAAGATGCATAACTATCATGTCTCACATCAGATTTTCTTTATATTACTGTAAATCTTATTACACATCAGCCAAATGTAATCTTGAGCTGAACACGATATTCGTCATGTGGCCTATTCATACGGCACTGAGTTGATGCTGTTGGTGGCGACAGCCAATATATTCGGGGCCATGTTCACAACATCGGTGATCTCAGCCGATATCAGGTCAAATTGCCTATATACATAGAATTCTATGGCACCAAGTGAGTTGCTACATTGTATGTTAGATCTGTCCTACTTCCTATAGGTGTATTCGGCACCGAGTCACATGTATACATTGTGCATGTTCTACGGCATGAGTCACTCACTAGAATGTAGCTGCTCTATGTTCTGAGCATGGGTGCACCCCCAGGTTATCTGGATCCTTACCCACAGGTATTTTCAAAAATAAATTCATACCTGGACCTGTAGGGATCCTTTCCCATGGTTCACCTGGACCCACAGGTATTTTACCCACAGGTCACAAGTCAACAGGTAGTCCAGGTACCTGTAGGTATTTAGTAGTAATGGTCTTTAAAATACTATGTGTAGTCAAAATAATATTGTTTTTCTATTTAAAACTGCCTGAAATATCATTCTATATGCTCAATTTGATACAAAAATAGGTTTGTAGGCTCATATTTATTGCTATATTAACATTGAGGGCCTAAACAGGTACCTGCTACCTAAAAATTCAAACCTGGACCCTCAGAGACCTGTGGCCACAGGTAACCTGGACCTGCAGGTCAGGATCTCTACAGGTATTCCCACAGGTAAACACACAGGTAACCCACATGGACCTGGACCCATGCTCAGCTCTACAGTGTACTGGCACTCCTTGGCACACTCTGAAAACTTTCAAATTAAAGCACAACCTCTTAGATTTTTGTAAAAATTATTTAACTACCCTATGAAGAGAGGTCCCAAGTACCATTGATTAAATTTTAAGCTAAATTATGTAGTTGAAGCAGAGTAATACAGTATTCATTAAAATGAGTGCATATGTCACAAAATTTACCTCTTGGCACAGTCTATGACTCTCACCAAAATCATGACAAGTTTCATCAATCATCGTCACTGCTCTCACTCCTTCTCTTTGCTCTCACCTGCAATCACCTTTTTCCACTAAACCTTTCTTGAGTGCCTGGTTTGGCTTCTTTGGAAGGTCCTTCATCACTGTCTCTATCCCCTTCAACTGCAAACATTCAATTTCCCATGCAGCCACTGCTGCATCATGCACATGGCACACCTCCTTCCATTGCTCTTCTAGCTGTTGTTTCAAAGCTTTTTGTTTGCTTTTGCTGCCTTCCTTTGGCTCTTTGCTAACTTCTTCTCTTTCTTTTCATTTTCTAGTCTTCTCTTCTCTGCTATAAGCTCTGGGTTAGTAAGGTGTCAGCCTTTACCACCTGGAAACAAAACAGCGCAGTCTGGTTGTTTCCTTTGCTCTTTGCATGCAAAGTGAGGTTCATTTGCTTCATACCCATATTCTGTATGATGAGCTGAGCACCTTGACCCTCCAGTATCAGCTCCTGTACAATTGTTCACATTTTTGCATAGGAAAGACTGCTGTAAAATGCTCAACACCATTCTTCAAGTTCACACCTTATGTAGGATGAAAGTGGTTGTGTGAAGTGCAATAAACTCCAGTCTGGTGTTAGAATGTGGTCTGGGACTTGCTCTAGGACAGGTTTTTGTATGAGCTTGTTCATGTCAAGGTGAGTGGCTTGGGATTTTGCTACTAGAAACAATCCTAATTCTGTATTGCCAGTCCAACCCCAAGGAGATGCATCCTCTTTAATGGTGTTACTAGGTCTGCTTGTGATGCAGGATCCAAATGATGCTTCCTTGCATTCTCATTAGGGGTAGGGCTATAGTTCTGGGTGCATGTGGGTGTTCTAACAGATGTGTTGTGTTCCATCTTGTGTAAAGAGCCTAAGAACCACGAAGGACCTGCTTGGGGTGGAGATTCTGGGTGCAGTCCTTGCTCTGTGAAATGATAGTTCCAGAATGCTTCTATTACAGCTTATGTTGGACTACTTTGCAGCAGTGGAAGGTTGATTGTATTGAGGTTGCCTCAGCTGGCTTTATTTGTGCTGGTTTGATGACATTGGGATTCAATGGCCAAATCCCTGTGGCTGCAAATGCTGCCTTGATATTTTCTTTGTGAATGCCTTCTTGAAGGCTCTTCCCAGACTTCACAAAAGTCTTCTTTATTGACACCATGCTTGTGGATAGCTTCAAAGGCATTGATCTCTTCTTTCCAGGATTCCTTCATCTTTGCAAAACAGACAACATTGAGGCCTTGAAGGACATGTGTACAGTGTGGTGAGTACTGAACACTTCAATATTGTTTGCTAAACAGAACTCCAGAAGGTTGGCCATGTAGTGTGAGCTATGCCCATCCATGATCAATACTTGTGTGTCTCTGCCAGCTTTCTGCTGTGTTTGTGAGTCAAAGTCTTTTGTGATCCAATTGAATGCCAGTCCGCCATCTGTCTATCCATTCTCAGTTACTGAGATGCTGAGACAAATGAGTAAGTTTATTTTCATATTCAAGGTTTAGGTTATGCTCATGATGCCTCCGAAATATTGTTCCTGCCCCACTTCTTTAGGATATGCTGCCCTTTGAAAATAATTGTAGGTTTCAAGGCTGTCCCATCTGTACAGATTGTGACCAACACAGTAAAATTCTCACAATTTGCAAATCTGGCTTTGTGCTGCACTTTGGCTCCTCATCATCCTACCACATGTTGTACTCTCTGATTAGATGGAGGGAACCCACTTTCATCCATTCCATAAATGTTCTTGGGTTTGATTCCTTTCGCGAATGACCCCTTCTTTGATCAGGTCATATCAGTGAACCACAACATCTTTATTTAATGCTTTTGCACATTCTGTAACAAGTGGCCTTGACCAGTGAGTCTGGACCTTATTGTGGTACCAATCTAAGAATATTTCTACCCAGGATTGTCCCACAGGTCTGTAAGGTTTTCTGTGCCCTTCAAAGATACCATTGGGATGTTCCCCAAATTTCTTCAAGGTTGAGGCATTGCATGGTCTGCTGAGGCCAGATTCCAGTCAAATAGAACATGTTCTTCAGGAAAGGTAAGCTTCCCTTTGATGCTGAAGAGACCATTGCATAGCTAGCTGTGAAAAGGATGCATAATGAAGAATAGCTGAATTTTTTGGCATCCAGATGTATATAAGTGAGTGGTGATATGTTCATGAAGTATGAGAGAAACTACAAAATAAGCAGTATTGGCTCACAGCTAAGCAGTATGAATAGCATAATTATGTTTAAATACTGGGCAGTTGGGCTAGCTATTGTAAACAACAATATACTATCTGTAAAAGATGTAACTATGCATTGGCTGAAGAACAACGGAGGAAGGGAAAGGTGTTAGCTGAGGTCAAGACACAGTACAGTTGGTTGTGTGTTCTAAAATCAGCATGCACTAACTCAGTACTTTACCATGCCCCACCCATTCAAATGGAATCCATGGAATCCAACTTGATTCCATGATTTCAGTTGGATTCCAGTTGAAATCCATAGAATCCAACTCAATTCCATGGATTCCAGTTGGAATCCAGTTGGAATCCAGATCAATTCCAATTGGATTCCAAGTTCATTAAAGATTAGTTCATTAAAGAGAGGACTTAGTGAAATTCACCAAGTCCAACTTTAATTCCACATGGAATGGAATGGAATCCAGTTGGATTCCAACTGGAATGTATTACTTATGGTAGATTCACATAACAGTATAATATAATATATAAAAAGTATGTATTACATTATTATCTACAATGTTATGTACAAAAATAAATAAATAAGCAAATAAATAAAAAATGGGGCAAGGGATGTCATAGCCTCGCCATACACGCTCGTGGTGGTAGTTGTATACGTCCACCATGGCCATTGGTGTCCGCCGTGTCCATCATATGTGTCGTCTTGTAGTATGCATCATCCATCAGGTTGTCATCATCTTCACAGCTGCTGTCCACGTTGTCTTTGCCCTTGTTGTCGCTGTCGCAGCCACTGTCCTCATACCCATTGCCATCATCTGCATCATTGTCATCATTGTAGCCACCATTGTTGTACCCATCCATACCCTCACACCGTACCTGTCACTGTCTGCATCCTTGTTGTTGTCACAGCTGTTGTCCCCATCCACGTTGTTGTTGTTGTTGTTGTTGCTGTCGTACCAATCTGTACCTGTTGCTGTCCTTGTTGCTGTCGCAGCTGTCATCCCCATCCCTGTCCTTGTCCTCATCACCGTTGTCCATACCCATCGCCGTCGCAGCCATCATCCCAAATCCCTGTCCTCATCCTCGTTGCCGCTGCACCCATCCATACCCGTCCCTGTCATCCTTGTCCCCGTCCCTGTCTTCATCCTCATCGCTGCCACTGTCCTTGTCCTCTTTGCAGCCACTCTTGCCCTCACCCTCATCCAGGTTGTCCTCGCCTATGTCCTCATCTGGGTCCTTGTTGTTGCGTTCGCAGTCATCCTGGTCTGGGTCGCTGTTGTCGCTGTTGTTGTTGTTGTTGGTGTGGCTGTTGTTGTCATTGGTGTGGCCGTTGCATTCATTGTCATCCTCCATCATGTTGGGTTGGCTGTCACCTGGCTCTGATCGATGAGTGGTGGTAGTCAGAAGAAAGGGTGGGGTCCGACGTATCACATGTATTGTTGTTGATTGGCACGTGCTGAGCAATGCTGACAAATAGGCCATGTCAGTATATATTTACTAAATTTTTAGTATTGTCAAAGCCTGTATAGCTTAGCTGGCTTATCGTTCATGTTCGACGTTCTCCGGTTGCCCGAGTTCAATTCTCATGAATGGATTTTATTTTTTACACTAGTATAAAATATAATAAAATATAATAAAAATACCGGGACTATTCCACTCAGATTCCACCCTATTCTATTGGAATAAACCTATATTTGACCAAACCCAATGCAATATATGGTATTCCAGTTGGATTCCAGCCATTCCATTGGAATGAAACTGGAATGGCCTATTTTCTGGAATCCAATTGAATCCATTTGGAATCCATGTTCATTCACCCATACAAAATACCAGTGTGATATGACATGATATTCAGACTGGAATCTGATGGAATCCAACTTCATTCCAGGAATGAAGTTGCATTCTGTCTGGAATAGGTGGGGAAGGTAAAGACCACTTCTGACCTCTTCCTCAGCTTTACTCATTCAGTCACTTTTGAGAACTTTGGAAAATAGGAGTCTTAGTCTATGAACCTAATGCCATACAAGCTTTGAATGTTTGAGAGCTCATATTACATATGTTGCATGTGATTGACTTGATAACAGCCAGTTGAAAATGCTCTTTCAGCATTTCCAGATGTTGCTGTTGTTTAATGGTCAGTTTAATATCTCTAATAGAAATTTGAATAAAACCTGGTGCAGAACAGAAATATTGTCCTGTTTTTAGCAAGAAGTGGGCAATTCTTGCTTGCATTAAACCAATATTTCATGTAACCACCAGCTTCTTCAATTACATTTAATAGAATTGGATCATCCTCAAGGTAAGTTTGAATGTGATCCTTGGGGTATTGATTTAATGTTTTTGATCTTCAGATACCTTGATTCTCTCAAGCAGCCCATTTCTATGGAAACCGGGACCGTCAAGCTCCAAAATAGCAGTGGCATCGTTGCCGATCCATTCTCCAACATTTGTAAGCATAGAGACCTCAGATAACTTTCTGAATTTAAAGTTATTGTATTCTTATGGTATGTAGGTAGTCAAGTAGGAATAGAATACATGTTTCAGTACTACCCCATTGTACTTTTACTATCCGTAGATTGAAGTAATTATAGTTCTAGGTAATTCAGTACATTATTAGTTATATTAACAAGTGAGTTTAATTCTGAGAGTACCGCTATTCAGATTCAAATCTCCTCACTCCCCGTCAGAGGTTCAAGTTTGAACCACAAGCAATATTTATTGCACTTATGCTGCTCCAGGAAAGCCTTAAAGGCCTCATCACAGTTTCCCCTTGCCAAAAAGGTCATTTCTGAGATCCCTGGAAATCACGGCAAAATTGGAGGACTTTACATGGCCCCCATTTTTTGGTCGGACTCTGGTCAGACTCCGTCGGACTTTCTATATTCAGAATGAAGATTTTTCTGGTCTGGGACTGCTGAAAATTTCCGGTGAGATTCCAGTGAGATTCTGGTGAATGTCTGACCGGACAACAAGTCCACCAGACTGTCCGGTGGACTGTCCACTGGAATAATGCCAAACCAGCAGTCAAAGTCCAATGGAAATGACTGGACAGGACCAACGGAAGTCCATCAGAATCCCACCAGACAAGACCAAGACCAACGGAAGTCCAATGGAAGTCCAATGGACAGCAAGCACAGAGGGTTGTTCATATTAGTATTAATAAAAAGAAAATATTAATAGAAAAATAGAACCTAGATTAATTAAAGAGACATCACACATAGAACACAGTAGAGAGTATAGAGTCAATAGACTGATATATTTTTCTGAGTATATATGGTCCTTATCAACAGAATTCTGTATTTTGTTCAGTCTGTGGGGTGAGTGGTCCGATGTGACAAGTTCAAAGTCACATGACTCAATGTTTGTGAACCCGTGGCACGGATTCATTTCTTCCCACCCTTCATCTTTTCCCCACCACCACCCACCTTTCCCCTTCCCCCCCCTCTTCGCTGTAGGGCGGCTGTTCACGGCGAAGAACGAGTGCGGTGGGCCCCACCAGTAAGTCATCCGCTTCCCTATCGGAATGAGTCGGGCACTAACAGATAATGCAGTAGGTTTCCCCCCAGCAGACCTGCGTGGGGCTCTACAACACCTGCTGATACGTGAGCAGTGCCCAGTGCTCATGCATTTGAATGCCCCACTGACCCCCTTTCACAGCGCCGTTGTGTCGCCTTTCACTGCGAATCCCATCTGCCCCCTGTCACTGTAAGGGAGGCTACCGACGTGCAGACGGAGAAGAGATACCGGAATCCATGCAACAAAATCCCTATCGGGATCTTGTCATGTGAATTCCACAGATATTTCAATTCTGGAAAGATAATAAACGGCGAGGGGCGACAACGAAATTACACACAACGGAGCCTGTACGAAAAAGACGCCACACTCGCCAAGACAATCCATATATGGTTAAGATTGCGCCACAGAGCTTGGCCTTAGTCCCCTTATTCCTTGCAGTGTAGTTTTAACTTTTCCTTCAGTTCATTGGACACGCATTCCTGGGCTTTGGCTTAGGGAACACATGGTCTCTTAGTTTATTTCATTTATATTTTTGTACCTTAGAAATCCTACGTACTATAAAGTGCAGGTAGATTAGGACTGGTAGGGCAGTTGGATACCCGCTCCCTCCATCTCACATCGTCCCCACACGTTTCTAAATTTGTTTCTCTCCCTCTGTGAACATCATTCCATATTGTTTCCTGTCCCTTTTCCCCTAAAAATCTTAACATATTAAATATTAAACCTTCTCATTCCCAACCCCAACCTATAGCACAAAGTAGACGGAGTCTACTCCCCCCTCACAAACGGATCCGAACTCAAACAAATAAGGATCTTTTCAACTGGAGCCCACCGCGAGGGGTTCTATAGGTTGTCTAGGTTATTACCCACCAACCCTCCACACGACATCTCCTGAATAGAGGTGTTCGTGAAATTTATTCATCAATAATGGATACACCGTTTGGTCCATTACCATACCCTTCCCACTTCTATCATTATCGCCAAACCACCTCCGATACCACGTCGTCTTCAGGATACTCTGATGACTCAACACAAACCTCCCCTACACGCCCCTTCGTTTGTGCCAGTTATTTGGAGGAACGAGAGTAGAATGGCACCCACAATGCCCAGCAAGAACCACAGCTCGGCACCCAAGTTCGATGGAAAGGCCGGCTCGCTTTCTATGTTTCTCGATGATGTTGAACAGCTGGCGGTTAGCTGCGAGTTAAATCCAAAGAAAACCATTGAATGGACAATAAGATACGCACCTGGAAGCGACGAACACAAATTATGGAGTAGTCTTGATAGCTCCACAGGCTGACGATTGGGCGGCATTCAAAAAAGAACTATTTGCGCAGTACCCAGGGTCCACCGGGGACCGTAAGTATTTGGTTTCAAACCTTGAGATGCTCACCGAAAAACAGGCTGCCGGACAAATTACAAACTCAGACCAGTTCGGAACATATTACCGCGCATTTTCGAAGATCTCGAGGTTCCTCAAGTTAAAAACAAGCTGAACAATCGCTGAAATAAGCTCGCTATTCATGCGCTGGATTGGACTATGCATTCAGAGTACAGGTCCGGGCACAACTACGTGCAGAGAACCCCAAGCATCACAGTGATGATCCGTATTCTCTGGATCAAATTTGCGAAGCAGCACTCTTTATTTTGTCCTGCAATCACGATGATGCAGATATTGTGGTACCAGCGCCTGAGGTAGTGGCCCCTGTCGTCAAGAAGGAACACTATGATCTATCTATGGTCTCGCCCTCGCTCCAAGGTCTTAACATGAATGCACTTGCACAAGAACTCATGAAACACATGAATATCCAACAATCGGCTACAGTCTTCCAGAACACAAGCCAGAACAATGGATTCGCTTCACAGAACTACTCCGGAGCCCCCAGACCTCGTAATAATGACTGCTCATTTTGTTCTGAACCATCCCACTATCAACACAGCTGCCCAAAGGCAAGCGAATATATCCAAAAGGGCTATGTCTTCGCAACAATGAGAACTACATGGTGCTACCTAATGGGACACGAATCACTCCCCGCACTTCTCCGGGGGGAAAAACATTATGGAAAGGATAGATAATTGGCACAAGTCCAATTCAACTTCCATTTCTACAGTCTCATCAAACTTTGTAGCGAGTAACAGCGACTATTCCTGGGCTCTTCCTACAACCGCGGCATTTTCTGGAACACTGGAACCAGCAGAGAATGACATGGCCCCTGCAACGGGACGTGAAATCGAAGACCTAGAGCTCATGGAGTCGCTCATATCCTCTACTCAGAAAAAAGTGGATGAGACTAGGAGAAAAGATGTCTGCAGGAAAACTGCATACAGGTCCAATTACTCGCAACATGGCAAGACAGAATGTTTCCCACGAGCAGTCAAAGAATTTAGCGCCCACGGCAATAGCCATTCCAGCAGCAAACAACTCTGCGAGTCCTCAATTCAAGTACACAACTCCAATCGAAGATAGCAGGATAACGAGTAAACTCCTAGAGAGTGCACTCAACGCTCCAGTAACTATTTCCAACCGGGAACTATTGGCAGTCGCACCTGAAGTCCGGAAACAATTCAGGGAATTAGTAACTACGAAAAGGGTCGCTACCAATCAGTTTGGCTCTCTTATGGCCGATGAAGATGGAACAGAAGCAAACTACAGCTCTTATATTGGCGTCCCTGCTTCCCCAGGCAGATGGACTGGTAGTGGCAAAACATACAGAGGAACTGCGAGCATTGGATTTCACGATCGAAGGCCTCACAGTGGAAGGAGTAATGGATGAAGGTTCCCAAATAATCGGACTCCGAAAGGATATTTGGGAAAAGCTAGGCCTCCCACTGCGTTCAGACCACATCATGGTTATGGAATCTGCCAATGCTAGCAAGGATAGCACATTGGGACTACTGCAGAACCTCAAGATATCGGTTGGAGGCTATGATTTTTTGTACAGGTCCAGGTGGTAAAAGACGCACCGACGAGCTCCCTCATTGGACGACCGTTTATGAGCTTAACAAACTTGATAACCAAGCATCATGATGACGGCTCGTCTGATGTTGTAATGGTGGATCCCAACTCGGGCGCAGCCGTTATAACGGTCCCAACTTCGCAAAAGAAAGCGTCCCAGTGCCTCCAACATACCTGCAATGTCGCAGATTAATGTGGATTTTTAGGTATCGATGATTCGACTATAGATCGAGGGAGACACAAGTCTCCACACACATAATACTACAATTGTCCAGTCTTCTCAATCAAATTCTCTTTCTCGCTATTTATCGTCCAAAAACCGAACCGTAACCAAATCTATGGCATACAAGAAAGTAGCCAATCGAATTAAACCCGTCGCAACAACCCTGCCTGAAAATTTCCGAATTGTACGCCCCGAATTCCAAGTGATCCACTAGCCAACTTGCCTACACTACCGCTGAACCCGCCCTGACTTTTGAACCAGGCACTCGATATACTAAAGATCGTAAGGATCAAATGGCTGTCAATGGGGACGGATTTCTATGGCCTGAAGAAGAAAAATTAGTGCACTACCTGATAAAGGTCCACGAAAATGCTTTCGCCTGGACAGAAGCTGAAAAAGGGAAGTTCAGCGATGACTACTTTGACCCGGTGGTCATTCCCACAGTTGAGCATATTCCATGGGTGTTACGCAACATACCCATTCCCCAGGCATCTTTGATCAAGTTGTCGAGGTTATCAAGAATAAAATCTCGTCAGGAATATACGAGCCGTCCAACTCGTCGTACCGATCTCGCTGGTTTTGTGTGCTTAAAAAGGACGGAAATCACTCCGAATTGTACACGATTTACAGCCATTAAATGCTGTTTCTATCAAAGACAGTGCACTTCCACCAATTGTGGAGCAATACGCAGAGCCTTTTGGGGGCCGAGGATGTTATGCTATGTTCGACCTATTCGTGGGCTTCAATCAGCGCACCCTGGCCGTCAAATCCCGAGACCTTACAACCTTTCAAACGCCCCTCGGAACCTTCAGATTAACGTCTATCCCCATGGGCTACACTAACTCTATGCAAATACAGCATGGAGATACTACATTTCTCCTACAAGAGGAGATTCCACATGTGACAGTGCCCTTTGTGGACGATATCCCTGTAAAAGGGCCCCCACACGATACGAACTTCTGGACGGGAGTTATGAAACAATAGCAGGTAACAGAGGCATCCACCGATTTGTGTGGGAACACCTGCAAAACGTCAATCGAGTAATTCAGCCGGATCAAGCATGCAGGAGGAACGTTTTTGGGGACCAAATCATTTATTTGTGTTCCAACAGCTGTGGTTGTAGGTCACAAATGCACATACGAGGGTCGTGTTCCGGATGACAGTCGAATCCAGAAGATCTCGGACTGGCCTATCCCACGAAGCCTGACAGATGTACGAGGCTTCTTGGGCACCCTAGGGACGATCCGAATCTTCATCAAAATTTTGCTCTGCACGCAAAGCCTTTGGTACAACTTACCAGGAAAAACACAGAGTTCTGTTTTGGAAACGATGAATTGTCGGCTATGGAAAAATTAAAAATACTGGCCAGCAATTGTTCCGCAATCAAGGCCATAGACTATAACTCGCAAAATGAAGTCATCTTAGCAGTGGATTCATCATGCATCGCGGTTGGATTCATTCTTTCTCAGATGGGAGATGATGGCAAACGCTATCCCTCACGTTTTGGATCGATCACATGGAATGAGCGAGAACAGCGCTACTCCCAAGCCAAGATAGAACTCTATGGCCTGTTCCGAGCGCTTAAAGTGTATCGTGTGTTTATTATTGGAGTACGAAAGCTCACAGTGGAGGTGGACGCAAAGTATATCAAGGGAATGATAAACAACCCTGACATACAACCTAGTGCGACGATTAACCGTTGGATCGCGAGGGATCCTTCTGTTCGATTTTAAACTACGGCATGTACCTGCGAAGGATCATGCATCCGCAGATGGGCTGTCAAGGCGACCTAAAGCAACAGAAGACCCGGACGAGCACGATGACCACGATGACTGGATAGACGAAGCCTATTCCTTTGCAATGGAATGCCTGAATTTCTCTGTTTCCCAACGTCTATCATCGGGACATCTGAATCAAATGGCTACCGCACTTAATAATAATTCCACGGAAATTCCCGGAGTGCGAAGGCCGTGGCAAAGGATTTACAGCTTCAGCACATCCAAAAATTCTTGACCCTTCCAGAGCGTCCCCAAGGACTTACGGACCAAGAATATGCCCGATTTATTCGTGTTGTGACCAACTTCTTTGTCCTGAATGGACAGCTGTGGAAAAAGGATCGCCAGGGACATCACAAAGTTGTGATCCCAGGAGAAAAGCGGTATATGCTTATTAAACAAGCTCACGATGACCTGGGCCATAAAGGAATATACACTGTACGTCTGAGGCTACTGGAACGATTCTGGTGGCCTTATCTTGATGGGGATGTGAAGTGGTACATTCAAACTTGCCATGAGTGTCAGATACGCTCAGTTCAGAAAGTACTTATTCCCCGACAGTCTCCACTCCAGCTGGTCTCTTCAGAAAAGTATATGTCGACACTATGTTAATGCCAAGAGTAAATGGCTATCGCTATATTTTACACGCCAGGTGCTCGCTTATATCCTACCCCGAATGGTGTATGGCGAAGCAAGAATCCTACGAGGTCATAGCGAATTTCTACTTCAAATTCTTTGCCGTTGGGGTGCAATAGAGGTAATTGTCACAGACAATGCTCCCCAGTATGTTCAGGCTGCTCAGCACCTTGTGGACAAGTATCACACACACCACATCTGAATTTCACCATATAACTCTCGTGCTTCAGGGCCTATTGAACACCGACATTTTGACATACGCGAAGCACTTATCAAAGCGGCTGATGGCGACGAGTCCCGTTGGGTGGAAGTGGCATGGTCAGTATTCTGGGCAGAGAGTGTGTCTATACAGAAAGCTACAGGATACTCCCCATATTACCTTGCACATGGAGTCGAGCCCCTGCTCCCCTTTGACCTCTCGGAAGCGACCTACCTTTCCCAGGCCTCAATAAACTTATGTCAACAGAAGATCTTATCGCACAGCGTGCAAAAATGTTGCAAAAACGGCCAGCAGATCTGAATCGTGTTCGTGAACTGGTTATGAACGCCCAATGGAATTCTATTCAACAGCTAGAAAAGACACTTGGACACAGGATAATCGACTTCAACTTTAAACCAGGAACACTTGTCCTGGTAAAGAACTCCCGTTTAGATAAAGGACTCACCAACAAAACCAAGCCTCGTTATTTAGGACCAATGCTGGTGGTCAAACGTCGCAGGGTGGCTCATACATCCTCAGTGAGCTGGATGGCTCCATTTCAAAGCTTCGCTTTTGAAAGGCTGCCGGGATCAGCAAGCCTCACTGGGTTTGATGGTACTTAAGAAAGCCTGAGAGAAAGGACAAAAGGGTCTTCGTTCGATGTGGTAAGAGACCCTGACTATCATACAATAATATAAATACGTACCTTCGTTCGATGTGGTAAGAGACAAGGGACAAAGGTAGGGAGAGGTAGAAAATTGTATGTCTACGTCAGGTGATGATCGAGAACCTATGCGTGATCTCAGTCGCACGCAAGAACGATGAGCAGTGGTGAGACAGGGGAAGGCCAGGCTTACACCCTTCCCCCAGAAAAATGGCCCCCAGGGGGCAAAAAGGAAGGCAAAAACAAGAAAAAGGTGGAGGAGCTATACTACTAAAAAGGAGAATGTATGCATTGTACATGAATCATGTGATGCGAAGGAAGAAGAAATGCGAAAGGCTGGAAGTGTGAATAGAGGGTACTGTCGAGAAACCTGTGAGGGAGGGACCGGTGGTGGTTACGTGAGGTTATTGGTGTCGTTGGGGATGCCGTTCTCGGTTTCCCAATTGTCAAGAGCTTCGTTGTCCTCGAGCAGTCTTCCGGCGATCCATTCATCATGTTCTTGGCCGTATCCTACCCAGCGGACCAAAATTGGCGGCCTCTGCCCATCTTGGCGTTCGTCGATGATCTTGTCGATGACGTTTTCTACTGTGCCGTCTTCAGTCACGACGACCCCAGGCTTGGGTAGCGCACGGTCCGGGAAGGCAAGAACATCGTTGGGAACAAAAGGCTTGAGGAGGCTCGCATGAAATCCAGGAAAGGTTTTTGGATTGTTGGGGAGGCGTGGGGTGTATTCGGACCTCTCAGGGTGTGCAGCGACCACAGAGTAGGGGCCGTCAAATCGTGGCATGAATTTGGCGACACGTTTTGCCCCTTTCCGTTTGTAATTGCGGCGACGGTTTGTGGTGGAGAGCATGACCAAATCGTCGACCTTGTACTCGATCTCGGATCCGCGATGGTGATTTGCGTGGTATGCCTGTCGTACTTTGGTGACAGCCAGCGCGTCCTGCGCCTGCATCACGTCGAGGTTTATCTTTTCGATGACCTCTTGGGCAGTGATCTCCACTGGAGTGGCGGAGTTGGGGAGGGGGACGAGGGGAGGAATGATACGAGGGGAGCGCCCTGTCTTCAACTGGAAGGGGAGAACCCTGTGGAGGCATTGACGGTGCTCATCAGCGCTGGCGGATGCGCGGGAGCGCCTTCCTCCAGCCCTTCTGGTTGCGATCTACGAAATACCGGATGGCTTGTACGACCGTCTTGTTGGTGCGTTCGCTGCTGCCGTCGGTCTCAGGGTGGTACGCCGTTGACATCTTCAGTTTGACGCCAGTGAGTTTGTGTAGGGCAGCCCAAACTTCGGATGTGAAGAGGGCATCACGGTCAGAGATGAGGTTGGACATCAAGCCGTTGTCACAGTACCACTCATCAAAGAGGACGAGCGCAATGTCGGCTGCAGTCGCAGATGAGTGTGTGGGTATGAGGCGAATGTCGGCGCCAAGGGTGTCGGTAATGGTCAGGATGGTGTCCTTACCATCTTCTTCAGGTAAGGGTCCCACAAAATCGAGGGCAACTGTCTCAAAACGAGCATCCGGGACAGGAAGGGGATGTAATGGACCCGTCGGCTTGGAAGTGCGGTCCTTGTTCCGCTGGCAGTCGACACAGGAAGGTATGTATGCCGTTTCTAGGTCCCGCCACATGTTGGGCCAGAAATACGACTCACGAAGCGAGCCATAGCTTTTGTCGAATCCAAAGTGACCTAGGGAGTCATGGGCCAGGGAGTAGAGAGTTCCCGCACCTTGATGTCCGATGGGATCACCAAGCGACGGCCGAGATATAACAGCCCGTCCTCTTCCCGAGCCCCTTGGATGCTACCAGCAGTAATCCCCTCACGGAGCTGCTTGCAGAAATCATCTGGGAGGTACCCGGAACGGATGAGGCCAAGGAGTGATTGGTCGGACGAGATGCTGAGCACGCCTGCAGCAAGGAACGGTGTGTACGCATCGGGGGGGCGAGGTGCCGGGGAAACGGAGGAAGAAGGGGATGAGGAGGAAAAGGAGGAAGAGGTGCGTGTGTAAGCGAGTGCGCATGCAGCCAGGCCCGCTGACAGAACTTCGTCTGGCATGCGTGAGAGCGCATCGGCGACCGTGTTGTCTTCCCAGCGGACATAGACGATGTCAAAGTCGAAGTCCGCCAGGGTGTTGATCCACCGCTTTTGACGGTTGGATGTCTCTGGTTGTGTCTCGAAGAACTCGAGTGTGCGATGGTCCGTGTGGATCTCGAATTTGGCGCCCAGCAGGTATGTGCGCCACTTCTTCAACGCCTTGATGATGGCAAGTAATTCCTGTTCATGGGTGGGATAGTTTCGTTCAGCGGCGTTGAGCTGGTAGGAATCGTAGGCTACAGGCCTCGCTGTCTCCCAAGTCTCTCCAAAACTCAACACCGCCCCGGTGCGTCTCTGACTGGCATCGGTGGTCACGAAAATGTGCTTGGCGGGATCGTCGTAGTCTATAACGGTAAGACACTCGGCACCTGTCACCAAGAGTTTGATGGCGTCAAAGGCGACTTGGTGCGCCTCTGTCCATTCTGGGAAATTTTGGTCGCACTCTTTATTTGTCAGGGAGTAAGCACCGACGTGTGTTCGGCGAGGGCGGGAAGGAAGGCTGCAAGATAACGGGTGAGTCCCAAGAAACCCCGCACATTGGTAGCCGTGGTGGGAGTTGGCCACTGGACGACAGCGGTCGCACTTCCGAGGGTCCGCCAGAATGCCGTGAGGAGAGATTATGTGTCCAAGGAAGGAGACCTGCGTGTCCCATAGAACCGTCTTGCTCTTGTTGCAATACAGACCCGCTTTGCGCAGCGCCTCTAGAACCAACTTGACGTTGCGCCTGTGTTCCTTCTCGTTTTGCGACCAAATGATGATATCGTCGAGATAGACATGGCAGATGATGCCGATGAGGTGGCGGAGGGCGTCGGTCATGTGGCGCTGGTGAGTGGAAGGCGCGTTGCAGCCGCCCATGGGCATGACCGTCCATTCGTATAGTCCCCACGGTGTGCGGACTGCAGTGAGGTGAATGTCGTCCGGGTGAACGCGAGTTTGAAAGAATGAGTTTGTCATGTCGAGTTTGGCAAAGATCTTGCCTTTACCGCAATCAGCGAGGGATGTCGTCGAGCGGGAGGGGGGAAGTTATCTCGTATTGTGTTGCTATTGAGTTCTCTGTAGTCGTTGACCCAACGTGGAGGGATGGTATGGTCGGGGACGCCGTTACGGAGTTTGGGAATGATGAAGGAAGGGGAGCAGTGTTCTGAGGATGAGGGCGGAGACGGCCAGCTGCAAGATGTTCCTCGAGGAGGAGTTTCCAGCTGTCGTGATGTTTCTTTGGGGCTGAGTATCCCCGACCCTTGACGACCTTCATGGCGTCCTTCAGTCGGATCCGGTGATAGATGTGGTTGGGTACGCAGTCGGTTGTGTCTGGGAGACGTAGCGGAAACAAATCCACATACTCCTCCTTTAACTCGGAGTCGAGCTGCGTCATGCGTTCTCTGGATGCTAAAACCTCGATACGGTCGCAGCGCACTGCTGCCATGACTAGTTGTGAGTGCCGGCTGCCATCGAGCTCCGGTGAAGGTGCACGTTCAAGGGGAATTCGCGGAGGACGTTTAGGTTTTGAGGTGTGGGGGAGGAATGACGTAGTCTGGTTGCCAGACACGTTCTGGGATGCATGGGTTTAGGAGATCGAAGCCGGAAGACTTCTGTATCGCTGTGCGGTCGTCTGAGTCGATCACAATTTGTTCTGAAGATAGAAATGGCATTCCAAGGATAATAGGTACAGGTAGCGTTTCGCAAAGTTTAGCATAGATTGTTTTAGATACCCAAGCTCCATTGCCCGACATCAAGACTAACTTCACATACTCGCGACACGCGATGGGTCCATCGGTGAGAGATGATAGATTATCCTCCTCTGTGGGCAGGGGGAAGCGACGGAGTCTGAGCGAGGTGGCCATAGCGCCACTAATCACTGTAGAGGGGCAACCTATGTCAAGCAGGGCTTTAAACGATAGGGAAAGTCAGAAACAGCAGGCCCAGTAGCCTCCACATTTGGCGTGAGAGGTGTGGGACGGAGAAAAGGGAGGGGGTAGGTGGTGTTGAATAAAGGGAAGGAGTTACATACGTGTCATCGTCGGCGTAGTCCTCTGTCTGTGCTGACATTCCAACAAATCCTACAGGGAGGCGGGTCTTTTGCGCCGCTAGCGCAGCCACTCCCCATCTCAGCGGGTGAGCGGCTTGTACGTTGACCAGTCCGGCCAGGTGTTGCTCTTGGCCATGGGGCAGTCTGCGGTTTCGTGTCCGGCGAAAAATTGACGGCACCGATTGCACCCTTGAATTCCACCAGTAATGCACGCTCGGTCTCGGTCAAACCGTGGGGGGCGAGCGCAGCCAGAGGAAGTGGACGTGGAGGAGGTGGCAGAGGCGGTGGAAGGAGAGGACGTGGAGGAAGAATCCTTGCGGTCGGAGAGACGGCTGAGAAGGCTCTTCTTTTCAGCCTTCCCCGCGGACATCTTGGCTTCGAACGCTTGTCTTCGTTTCGGAGTTCCCTCATCGAGGGCGTGGATGGTGTCCGCCCATGTCTTGTAGTCCTCGTCCTCCGACACGGGATTGGTGTAGAGCTTAAGCGCGAGAGCGCTGCGAGTGTTCGCCTCGAGAAGGTCCCGGAGGGCGCCCCTCTGAGAACGAGTGTTTTGTGGAAGAGGTGATGAGCAGGGCATTGAGGTTCTCAACCTCGATGCGCCAGTCAACGGCGGGATCCGTCCGGCTGTTTAGCCGAGAGGATCTGCTGTTTGATTTGATGGGCCCAGTTCTTTTCCAGGACTAGATCTGCCAGTTCCTTGATGTACTCTGACAGCGTGAGAGTGTCGATGCGGTCTGAGCCACTCTGATACCACGCCTGTAGGCGCGGCTCCAGCATAGCGTCGGCTATGAAACTCACTATCTCGTCTGGTTGCTTTCCTGAGTGTTTGAGGAAAACGCTTGCAGGCGTTTGTCCAGGTGTGGAGGATGAGTGGGGTGATTTTCCCAGCGGTGAGCATGGGGCAATCTTTTAATTTAGAAACCTTAACCTCGGCTAAGGATGACATTTCCGCAACAGGCAAGGTGTGGCGCTTTTTGCGTTTAGCGAAATGATGGTTGATGTCGAGGTCGCTGTCCGATTCGCTGGATGAGTCGTCGACGTCTCCTTTAGGTAAGAGGAATTTGTTTTGGTGTGGAGAAGCTGTGATGGAAGGAATGGAAGGGGAGGGTGTAGGTAAGATGGAAGGAGGGTGGTGAGCTGAGCTGAGAGGGGGTAATTCCGGTGAACCGGGGCTGAGTTGAAAATTTCTTCGTCGGCCGGGGCGTGCTCGAGAGTTCCAGATCGGAGATTGGGAGCGTACGGTGGTAGCTCTTCTCCTGGACTCCTGCCGAGTTACGAGGGGGTGTCTGACGATGGTTTGCGAGACAGGTTGAAATTAAAATTGGGTTTTTAGACCAATGTGAGAGCGATTGTCGATTTCAAAAAAGTGAAAGGCTGCCGGGATCAGCAAGCCTCACTGGGTTTGATGGTACTTAAGAAAGCCTGAGAGAAAGGATAAAAGGGTCTTCGTTCGATGTGGTAAGAGACCCTGACTATCATACAATAATATAAATACGTACCTTCGTTCGATGTGGTAAGAGACAAGGGACGAAGGTAGGGAGAGGTAGAAAATTGTATGTCTACGTCAGGTGATGATCGAGAACCTACACGTGATCTCAGTCGCGCGCAAGAACGATGAGCAGTGGTGAGACAGGGGAAGGCCAGGCTTACAGCTTTGCTGCTTTCCGACTAATTCCCTACATGGCACGGAACATGGCATCAGTCCCTGTCACTCAAATGACTGAAAATCAACTCCAAGATCTGGAAGATCGCACTCATGACAGCGGAAACCCATTGGATGTGTCGTCTGACTATTCAGCTTAACTTAACTCAACACCTACAAAAAAAAAAAAAAAAAAAAATCACCTACCCATTTTGCTTTCAGTTTCCTTAATTCAACGAGAACATTCCAGACAAATTTTCTACTTTCCCTGATTCTACAAGCTTAATTAACATCGCCCTTGATCCCCCATTGCAAACCATCGCTCCCCGCACCCTCTCCCCTACGGCCTGGTCCACGTCTTCTTCTCCTTCTAGTAGTGGCATATCATCGTCATCCCGAAGGAACCAATATGGGACTGCCATGAAATAATGCCTTCTCAATCTGTTCAACATACCACCCAGTGAAATTGAAGCGCTCGCGTTGCTCTACAGACATGAGCACATAAACGGCACCAATTGCATCGGATTGGGCGACAGTGTGGAACATTGTGGCGAACACCTGCCTCGATAACCTGTTGGAAGGTTACTAAATCTCGGTCCGTAACAGAGGGAACAACATCGAGCTCGAGCATAGCCTGACGAGTTCGGGACATGTCCCTCTGCGTATATCTGTCAGTTTCATGTGTATGGGAACAAACCTGATAACGCACCATGGCATCGAGGAAACGGATATAATTGTAGAACTCCCCCCGGGAACCATGAACGCCTTCGGACAGGACACGGAGACTAGTGGCAGCACCTTCACAAGAGTCACTGTGCCATTGCTGAGTAGCGAAGTATTGGATACGGCTGAGTGCGCGGTTCGAAAACACCTTCAACATTTTGTGTACCTCACGGTTGACATGGGAGTCAACTTTTATAGTCCCTGGGAGGTGTAAGGGAGGCTACCGACGTGCAGACGGAAGAGATACCGGAATCCATGCAACAAAATCCCTATCGGGATCTTGTCATGTGAATTCCACAGATATTTCAATTCTGGAAAGATAATAAACGGCGCTGGCGACAACGAAATTACACACAACGGAGCCTGTACGAAAAAGACGCCACACTCGCCAAGACAATCCATATATGGTTAAGATTGCGCCACAGAGCTTGGCCTTAGTCCCCTTATTCCTTGCAGTGTAGTTTTAACTTTTCCTTCAGTTCATTGGACACGCATTCCCTGGGCTTTGGCTTAGGGAACACATGGTCTCTTAGTTTATTTCATTTATATTTTTGTACCTTAGAAATCCTACGGTACTATAAAGTGCAGGTAGATTAGGACTGGTAGGGCAGTTGGATACCCGCTCCCTCCATCTCACATCGTCCCCACACGTTCTAAATTTGTTTCTCTCCCTCTGTGAACATCATTCCATATTGTTTCCTGTCCCTTTTCCCCTAAAAATCTTAACATATTAAATATTAAACCTTCTCATTCCCAACCCCAACCTATAGCACAAAGTAGACGGAGTCTACTCCCCCCTCACAAACGGATCCGAACTCAAACAAATAAGGATCTTTTCATCACAGCACACTGTGTCCTGTTGGACGGCCGCCGCTGCCCGTTTTGCATATGGAACCCGCCCTGTCCCCCTTTGGGTCATCGCCCTCTGTTTTGCATATGGCACCTGTTCCTTCCCCCCTTTGGATCATCATCCCCCCATTTCGCATGCAACAGCATATCATGCCCTCTCGCATGGCTGTTACCCTCCATTTCGCATACAGCACCTGTTCCTTCCCCCTTCGGATTGTCATCCCCCCATTTTGCATGCGATAGCATACTGTGCCCTCTCGCACAGCCGTCGCCCTCTGTTTCATATATGGCACCCCGTCCCTTCCCCCCTTCAGATTGTCATCCCCCCCCTGTTTTGCATGCAATAGCACACTGTGCCCTCTTGCACAGCCGTTGCCCTCTGTTTTGCATACGGCACCCACCCTGTCCCCCTTTGGACCGCTGTCGCCCCATGTTTCGCATGCAACACCCATCCCATCCCCCTTTGGATTGTCACCTGCCCCTCTTTACATGCTGTTGCCCTCTGTTTCACACCCACTCTGTCCAATTTCGTGGTGTAGCTACTTTCCTATACATACATTAGTGTAGTTACTTTCCTATACATACATGTTGTAGTTAGCTTTGTTATATACTATTTTCAAGCTCTCAGAATGTCTGGGTTAGCATAAAACAGAAATTTCCGTCAGATTGGACTTAGAATATTTTTGAGAACAGCAGTTTCCAGTGAGAAAGGGCTTATGTAATGTCTGCCCAACTTGACAAGTTGCATAATCTGTTATCTCTTCCTTCATCCACCACCATCTAAGCTCATCCTAGTGACCTAGCTTCCTTACTATGCCTCCCAAAGCTTCCAAGAACACTGCTGATGTCCAATGGAGTCCACTGGACAGAGCACTCTTGGATCTGGTCTAATTAAATACTTAGAGTCCGGTGGAAGTCCATTGGAAGTCCATTGGAAGTCCAATGGACTGGACAGTCCGGCCAGTCCACCTGTTTTCTGTCTTGAAGTGACTTGACTGGACTTTGACCAGAATTTGGCCGGACTCTGACTGGACTGGTACCAGAATTTTGTGGAGTCCAACGGAATCCATTGGACGTCCAATGGACTGTCCATTGGAATTGGCTGGGTCCAGTGAAAGTCCATTGGAGTCCAACGGAAAATGGGGGCACTGCAAAGTACACCAAAATTGTTAGCCCAGAACATTGAGAGAAATAATGGTTTATTCATGGATTTGTCATTACTTGGGGATTGGTGAGAAGCGTCTTCCCACCTGAAGAATAAAAAGGTTAATTGGTGAACTTAGAACATGAAAAAGGACCTACCCTGAAAGTCAGAAATGTATGCTTGGTGTGCAGTTTCTTGATACTGGATGTGTTGCACAAAACAGAGGAATATCCCTGTATTATAACCCTTCTCCCATGGTTCCTGAAGAGGGATAGCATCGCTATTGTGAATATACTTTTGGAAAGGAAGTTCAGTACTCTGAATTAATTCCTCGAGAATATAACTAGCACGGAGTGACGAATGAGCAGACCCAATGGCATCAATCTCCTTCTGTGCAAAAGCTATTCCTGCATGGACAAAACAAAGATTGGGGATTTGGAAGGGTGGAGAGACTTCCGCGGTCTTGAGAAATTGGTTAATGAAAGAGTATGCCAGACGGAGAAGAGACGCAGCCCATCCCATTTGTTTTGCCTCATTCAAAATTTTGATTTTCTCATCAGCAGCGGGATAACATTTGATCGCTCCATCCCTTGTCTCTGTTTTGAAAAATCACTTCAAGGCTATATCTTCGGCAATGTTTGGATGTGTTCCTAACCCAGTCAATGAGGTAGCATTAAGTAATGTAAGCTTTGCCTTCGATGCAGTCTTGAAAGTCCCTTTGTCCAAGAATGAAGGTGGTTCTTTTGTGGATCACAGGCAATAAGGCCATGGAAAGTTATGCTGAGATTGAGGTATGCTTCTCCAGTGACAGTCAGCAGTTCATGGAAAGGAACAACGATATTTGGGTGGAACTGGATACGCTCAGTAAGAACATGATTTACTGAGAAATATTGAGATGCCATGTTCAGATTTTTAGATTAAGCAGTTAGAACTTAGTACGCACTCGGGAGAGTTTGAGCTTTCAGCCGCTGGCCACCATGGCAAATTGCGTCTTGAATAGTGTTATGGTTGAGATCTAGAGGAGCATCAGAAGTTTTTCAGGAATTAACTTTCCTGCCTGGCTTGACAATAACAGGTAAATTGGAATAGTCTTTCTATTAATGAGTATAGCCTGAACTTCCTCCTGGTTGTGGTTATTCAATGGAAGAAGAAAAAATTAAGTGAATGACACTCACATCTCCAGAGTCTGAATCAATAGAAACAAGATCTTCTGTTGCTTTTCGTTTATTAGAATTCACAGAATGGGTTGAAACATTGTCCTACAAAATCTGAGAGCTTGTATAACACTATTCAATGAATAATTTTACCTTGTTCACTGAGGATTCGGATTTGCGAACCCGGGCAACTGATTTAAGTTTAGGGACCACCTAATAACTCATCACAAATATGATTGGATTGGAATGATTAATGGGAACATACGGGCTGTCCACTGGATTGGTGGGTCTGAATAGTAATTATCTTTAGTTAGCCTGCTCGGTTAAATAGGTACTTGGAAACACACCAAAGATGAACAAAATGTAGAGCTCTGAGCCTGTTCATTGGCATACTTTATGTCTAAAAATGTCCTGCGGCCTTCCACTGGCCGGCGTCGATAATAAGGAGAAATTCAGTGGGCTTCTTTGGTGCCTTAAACACTGCAACTTTATCCTTTGCTCGGATAGTCATAAAGCAGTTATCAAAATATGGCAGCAAAGGAGAGACACTAGCATTTGAGAGATCCATGAACATAGCTTCCTCCTGAACAACCATGGAATCAAAATTGAAGACAAAGCCATTCCATATTTTGACCAAGCTGGGAGAAAGAACACTCTTGACATGTGCAATAATATCTGCGGGAGAACATCAGACTGAACCTGAGTCCCTTCCTTCAAGGCCTGAAATTTTGAGAGGGAAATATCCAGTTATGAAAGATACCTTGATGATAAATATATAATGTGATAACTAACCAAAATGTGTTCATATCCATTCTTGTTGGAAGCTGGCATAGGCGCTGATAGCCAAAATATCTACCATTCCAATTGCAGAGTTAAGGCCAACTGTGGAATACACCATCTTTGCCTGCTGTTCGCGCTCTTGAGCATATTGGTCATGAGCAGGCGAATAACCAATACTCGGGAGCCCAGCTGAAGGTCCTGGAATTGGCTGTGACTGCCCAAAATTCCCAAAGACCTGTTGATAGTAGTTTGGATTATGAATTGCTGGCCCAGAAAAATTCGGCACCTGTGCATAACCTGAAGAAGAGACCATAGCCATGACACGATTTTGAGGGTGATGGACTCCTGGAATTTATACATTATAAAAATAAGTATAATGAGAAATGTCTTCTGTACTTACCTTGCTTCTGAGACTGGTTAACTTCTGCACGTATCTTCTCAATGCTGATTTCTGGAGCTGAGGCCACAGTTGATGGGTTTTCTTGTGAAGATCCATTAACATAAAAATTGAGCTGAGAGAATCAGAATATACCATTGGAATTAGTAGTTTTTAATGTCTTACGCACAGTTGTTGCGGGTTTCCGTAGTAATAACAGTAACATTGACTGCAGACATGTCTTCCAATGTTTGTGGTCATGACATTAGAAATAAATCAACGCTCTTCTCCAGGCTTGATAATTTTCTGGCAAGAAGCATGCTCACAGACAGTTTCATGCCTGGCAATTACATCCTCGGTGAATTGAGTAGAAACAGAGAAAGTATCAGAGGACATCAACAATGTGAGCAAGAAGCTAAATGTTGTAAAGAATCTAGAAGGCGACTTTGGAAGGAGAAGATGGAATATTGATTGGTCGAAATCATATCCTTCTTATCCTTTTCGTGTTGGATAGCCCTAGAGGCTTGAGACATTCAGGGTGAACATTAAAATCAGGCAAACTGTCCAATTTTCTGAAACACCCAGAAATTACTCAGCCAGTTGAATCATCATATTGAATAATGCAATCTAGACCTTTGAAACGGACTCTCACCATATTTTGCAATAAGGAACGCAACACAACATTTTTCCATTTATAATGGGTTTGAACAATGCACTTTTATGTCTCTGATTCCGGGAAAACTGAGACCATTGATATTCTAGTATGCCGCTCATAAACCCTGTGAATAATTACATCAGCTTCAATACTTGTGTGATTGCCGCAACCCAACCATTTCAGGTATCTGCACCACTCACTTCAAGATTTGGAATCATATTCATGAGTCACATCGTCATTGTGTTGTCCATGCATTCATTTAACTCATCATTCTACAGATTTAAATTTTATATTGGCAGTCATAAATTCCCTCCTTCATTTAAATGATCAAATGTGTGACTCCGATTCATTTGGTATCATCTCATTGTTCCCTTAATTTGTCTTTGAGGAGAATCATTAAATACTCTAGGCTTTAAGTGTAGTTTAAAAGTGTCTTGGACATCAACACATTGTGGTATCACCCATTTCCTCATTTACCCTAAGACTAAGGCACTCTGTATCGAAATCCACTTCTATTCATCACTGTTTACAGTCATGCCAAAAGCAAATTAGCATAAGCCACTTCATAAGATTTACTTTGCTATTTCTTGGTTGAAATATGATGTGAAAATATTTAGCTCCCTTGGAAGATATTTCTCCGCACATCTTGCAATACTGGAAAATGCGGAAAACTGACAAGGAAATTGTCGAGTTATTGCAAACAAAACATATAAACCTCAAAGAGTTTGGAATAGGGTCCGTTGCACTTTTAGCTGTCAATGTTATTTGTTGACTAATTTTCTACAGAATGACTTCGTTTAGCAAAATTAGAACACAAATGGGACTGACTTGTACTCGTCAACAAGCTCACACATTAGAAACCATTCGGGATGCAATGGTCATCCTTCGAAAGAAATATCCCAAGTCAGGTGCATGAGACATGACAAACAATTTGTTTCACGAAATGGGACTGTCAGTGAGCAAGTAAGTAGATTGTTCTACTATTAGTCTATTAAATTCCTTCCAACATTATCTGAACAATTTATTTAGAGACCTTGTTGTGGAATATTTCAAGATCTTTGAGCCCCAGCTTGTCAAGGAGTGCAAAGCTGGACGGCTTAAGCGCAGTCGCTTCTGGTCAGCTGGAATTAACAATCTTTGGGCTGTTGATCAACATGATAAATGGAAGAAATTTGGACTGGCATTACATACTGGCATCGATCCTTTCCCAGGAAAGATCCATTGGATGAAGGTCTGGTGGACTAATAATAATCCAAAACTCATTGCATTGTATTATATTGACAGGGTAGAGGCTACTGGATGTGCGCTTTCATCTACTCCTTTTCTATTCAAAAATTTAAATGATCAATCTCAACAGACATGCTGCTGGTGTCCCAGAGTGACCCTGGCTCTGAGAATTATGGAATCATAAATGCGCAGACCGTCCTTCGCCACTGGCACGACGGTAGTTTAGTAGGTACAATCCAGCATCGATGGATGCGGCATAAGAAGAATGTTATGCCAGAAATTGCATGGTCACAACTTGACGTCGATTCATGCCAGGATTTGAAGATATACTTCAACGTGGTGTTACAAATGACTGGTATGATATCGGGAACCCACTAGATGTGTGCGTTTTTGATAATTTTAAAATTTTAATTGCTAAACTCATGTTCTCTAAAAGTCTTGTCTTTCGCTGGCTTTTCATTCCTTGGATCCAGCAAGAGCTTGATTCCTATGTGGACAAGCTAAATAACACTCGGAAATGGGCCAACCAAAACAAGGTCCTTCCCCATGGTATTCCAAATGATATTTGCGATTCTCCTGACCATTTTGGATGCTTGGACTTCAAGGTATGCTTAATATTTTTCTATAACTTTGAACTGAAGGTTCATATAATTTAAATGCATAGGTTAAGGTCGACAAGAATGCTATAAATTATGTTTGTGGTCTTTATGCACCTCCACAAGACCCTGTTTTTGAACTGGTGCCTTCAACATTCAATAAATTTGCAAATATATTGTATACAAGTATGGGTAACCCGGTTGTCACTGGGGAAAACATTTGGGAAATTTATAATGAGCTTCTATTTCAATTGGAGCAGCTCGAAGAAGCAGTTGAGTATATTACTCATTAGGAGAAACAGCTAGCAGATACAGATCCTCAAAATAACTTGGAACTTGTTTCAGGGACGAACTTGAAGGAGGAATTGATGAAGCTGATGGCGAAGGACAATATTATATGGGGCGTAAATAATGGACAAGGACTTGGTAAGTTTTCTTTTCTATGGAAATTATTATTGGAGTGCTCATCTAAAATATGTTATTCATACTTAGACACATCTCACATCTCACAGTTGGATGCCCTTGAGGATGGTGACAATTTTGAGCTGGAAGTTCAATTTACAGATGAGGAGTATGTCGACACAGAAGTAATTGATGAATGGTAAAGGGATCACTGAAGAATCAACCCAATAACTCTCACATGGTCTCTGGATTGATCAGTTTGGCTTTGTTTAAATTTCTACAGACGCACTAGTACTATGACATGTATTATATTCCTACTTGACTACGCACTATAAGAATGCAATAACTTTAAATTTGGAAAGGTATCTGAGGTCTCCATGCTTACAAATGTCGGAGAATGGATCGGCGATGGTGCTGCTACTATTTTGGAGCGTGACAGTCCCGGTTTCCATACATTTCAACTCATCCTAATAGGACATTAATTAATAATGGGATGCACAAAATATATGAAAATTACTTTGTTTTCCATTGCTTTGGAGCACAAACATTAGCTGCTTCAACAGCATATGTTGCTTGCTATCAATTTAAAACTAGTTTCTTGATGGTCTTCAACTTCTTTGCATCAATTTCTGTCTGCTTTTAGCCAAATAAACTTGCAGTCAGGGCACATCACTATAATTTGATTAACTGTGTGTAGATGAAAGAAGAAGGGATCTCATCCCAATTGATATAACATAAATTTCACAATCCCAAGTCAGATCCATATATTTGTTAATAAATAGAACAGCAACATGTGCAGCAATTTGAATAACTGCAGGAGTTTCCTGAACCAGTGAACCAGTATCAGAAAAGTCAGAATCAGAATCAGAATCAGGTGTTGGAATATTTTGAGCCTTGTACTCAACAGCAGAAACTAAGCTGCCACATGCACAATACATCATAGAAAGAGTATTGACAATAAGAGGAGCCTCAGCTTTAGAAATAGAAGTGTAACATCTTTAAAAAAGATATACAAAATATAACAAGATAATTAAAAATATATAAAATCAGTGACATGAAATAACACACTTTCAGGACCTTTTAGACATCACCTGCAAGTTGCTATTGCTCCTCAAAAGATGATATGCCTTCAACTTGTTTTCAGACACTACTGTTGGGGACTGAACAATACTTTTAAAATGCAAATAAGCTACAAGACAATTAAAGTTGGTGTTCCATTGGAGTGCAACATGCTTATCCAGAGCTTGCTTGTTAGATTGTTGATTTGGATCTTGGTCAATGAGATGCTAAAATATTTTATTGAAGGTTGTATTATCATGGACCTGGCATGCAAGCACAGAGATCTAACAAAATATATCAGAAAGCAACAGGCTAATTTTAAATAAAAACATTACAGCAGTAAAAAGTGGAGTGCCATTTTTTATACTTTTGAACTCATTATTACCCATTTCCTACCCATTTCCTCTATTACAATTTTATGTAAAGATCTTACTACAGCATTATTATGAGCCACCTGACCAGTACTTTTACAGTGCCCCCCAGTACTGGTTGGAAGCAGTCAGTGCCCAGTCAGAATCCACTGGACTCAGTTTAAACTGGTCAGAATCTGGTCAGAATTTCTCAGAATGTACTTACTCAGTGTACAAACAATGCTTAGTCAGCCTTATGTAATAATTGCTTATATATTATAAATGATGTATTGAAATCACATGATCTATAATATAAAACATGGCTGCTTCACATTCTAAAGAGGAAGTTAATTTTACCTAAGCATGACCAAGCATTATTAAGCAGACTGCTGTGTTTTGGGGCCGGTGCTGGGGCCCTTTGAAACAAACAACCAGAGGCTGATGGCAAATAACAAAATTGGTGCCACACATCCCAAAAAGACTCCACTAAATAACACATTCTCAATGTGTCTATTAGCCATTTCCAGTGGTATTAAAGCATTTTCTGCAGTTTTTGGCTTTGGTGAACAGTTGTTGTGGTTGACACTATTTACAAAATTCAAATGCAAACCACTGAATAAATTTGCAAACAATGAATATGATTAGGACAGTGGACAAGTTAGTACAAAATAAGCTATAGGTTGGTGACCATGTTTTTGAGTGGAACAGGGTGGAACTTTTAATAAAGATGTAGATAGAAAAATAGTACTGGGACAATTTTGCAACTGAAAATAGGCAGTCTCCAGTGCTGTACAGGTGATAAAATATTTTGTTGAGAATGAAGCTATTATGCCCTCATGTAGTGGGTAAAAATATAGACATACATAGGGTAAATATTGTGCATAAGAACTAAAATTTTAATGTACTATGGGCTGTAGATTAATGTGATTAATTTGCAGGACAAATGTAGTGGGATGAGGAGACAGCTATTTTAATTGTAAAGAGTGTAAGCTATAAAATTTAGAATAGCAGAGTGTTGCAGATGCTGTGGATAGCAGGATAGTTCCAGTTTTGTATAAGATGCAAAGTAAAATTCTTTTGTGACAATAATATACACAATAATTGTTGAAGAGTGTGCTGGGGATATATTGTGGGAATATATACTGGCATAGGCATGATGCTGAAGGTGCTATGCTTTGTTGTGACATTTTCACATAATTTTCATTAGACTTAAAAAGGGTGGAGGATGAAATGTTTATATTATATGTAGTATGAAGTGTGGCACTAACTTAGCAAGGTGCAAGAGCACTGCACTGGCAAGCTTTATGACTGATATATAGCAATAGAGGATTTGTGAATGTGTAGATGCTATTTAAATAAAGATGTGGGCAGAGAGATAACACTGGGATATGATTTCCTAATTGAAAATAGGCAGTCTATTGTGTTCT